>CABFPE010000070.1:713045-724007 GCA_900660155.1 Hofstenia miamia | reverse complement strand
CTGTCTCCCTGGAATATGCCTCGCCTAAACCTCAACCTGTGCCCGTCTATCTCATTCTGCCACATTCCACTCTCCCTCTCTAGAAACTCAACCCATTTCTGTGAAACCCCATTGGCTTCTAACGTCCTCAATACCCACCTATGTGATATGCTGTCATATGCCTTCCTGTGGTCTATCCATGCTATTGCTATGTTTGTCTTCCTTCTTCTACAATTCTCCACCACTGCCTGGTCTATCAACAACTGATCTTTCACCTAGTTCTTTGTAGAATCGTCCTTCCTTGGCCTCAAACTTCATGTTGTCTCTTGCTTGCTTTGCTCTTGCCCTATATTTTCTTAGTTTCTAAGCTTCTGCAACTAATCTCTGCTTTAGCTCTTCTCTTGCAGTTTCTATTGACTTCCCTTTACCTACCCTGCACCCGTCCTGCACCACCTTACTTGTCGTGATCTTCCCTATTTGCTGCCTAATCTTTGCCACTTTATNGTCTCAAACTTCATATTGTCTCTTGCCTGCTTTGCCCTTGCCCTATACTTTCTCAGTTTCTCAGCTTCTGCAACTAATCTCTGCTTAAGCTCTTCTCTTGCAGTTTCTATAGTCTTCCCCTTACCTACCCTGCACCTGTCCTGCACTGCCTTACTTGTCCTGATCTTCCCTATTTGCTGCCTAATCTTTGCCACTTTATACTCAATTCTTATTTCCCATGCTGGCTTTGTGTCTCCCTTATCTTCTTGTTGCCTTTTCTTCTTCATGTCCATGCCTACATTCTTCAGCACTTCACATGCACCTGCATATACTAAGCTATTTACTTCTGTAACACTCCTTACAACTATCATTTTGCTGTCTCTACTGCTAGCTTACTTCTCTTAACTCGTCTTGGAACTGGCAACCTAGTTCTCTCACCTATTTCTTCCTTCATCTTTTCCTTGATTGTTGTTTTAGTTTATGCGTCTGCTGGTTCTGCTGCTTCTGCCACTTCTGTCTCAACATCTATCACTTCAACTTCCCTTTGCTTAGCCTGTTCAACTAGCTTTTTTCCCCTACTCTCATCCAACTGTAACTTTCTCACTTGCCCTGCAAGCCTCTGCTGTGTAACTTCTAATCCTGTTCTTGACTTCCTCGATTCTTCCAACATTCTCTTCCTGTAACCCTCCTCATCTGGCCTGCTTCTTCTGTAACACTCCAATGCTGTCCTGTTCTGCTCATCTGTCCGCTTATGCCGTTGTCCATTTGTCTGTGTGGATCCTATACTGCCAATTCTCGAGTCCACACTCTCGATTGTGGAGTCCGCCTGTTGTCCGGAGATTCTTAGCACCCTCTGACCATTGAAGGCCTATTATTATTATTNNNNTATATATATATATATATATATTTAAAAATATTTAAGGAATATATATTTCATGGATTATGCAAGGCACACATGTTGCAGAGCTGTACCTTGCGTATTCAGGCCAAACATATGAGGGTTCCTGTCCCAAGTGATTTGAAGGAGATCAGACTTTGTTATCTCCAAATTGATTTTCCTCTGATGTAAAGTGAGGGAGAATGCGAGTTATCAATTTTTTCAAATAATAAATGCACATTTATTTAAGTAAATGCTATATTAATATTACTATTATCTCATTACTTTGTCACCTCTTCATGCTGGTATAATTTTTAGCTCGGGGAACTCACCAGTTGAAAGGGAGCCTGAGAGAGTTCCTCAGGACTCTAACTGTGCCTAACAGTGGATCCTTCTGTACTACATCAACTCCCCACTTCGGTAATCTCAACTTCTCCAAGTATCTTTTATGGTTCTTACTCACTGCTCCTAGTGCTCCTAAAACTACTGGGACTACTTCAACCTTCTTTAACTTCCACAGCCTTTTTATTTCCTCTGCCAACTCCCTGTACTTGTCTATATTCTTTTTCTCTTTGCTTTCAACATTTCTGTCTTTTGGTACTGTTATGTCTATCATTGTTCCCAATCTTTTCTCTTTGTATACCACTGCTATGTCTGGCCTACGTGCTTCTATCACCTTGCTTGTCTGTATGTTGAAGCCCACAGTATCTTAGCTTTCTCATTTTCTATGACTCCCTGTGGCTTATGGTCATACCACTTGTCTCCAGCTTCTAACCCATGCTACCTGCTCAAGCTCCAATGTACCATTCTTCCCACCTTGTCATGCCTGAACTTATACTCAATATGTGCCAACTTCTCACATCCTGATAGCAGATGATCTACTGTCTCCAGCCCTTTCTTACAAAGAATACACTTATCACTTACTTCTACTCTTCTGTCTATATGCTTCTTCACCCAGTTTGTTCTTATTGCTTGCTCCTGTGCTGCCATTATTAGTGCTTCTGTTTCTCTCTTCAGTCCTGCCTTCTTTAACCACTTGTTGCTCTCTTCTCTGTCAAAGTTTTCTGTACTCCCCCAGTATTCTCCATGCATCACTTTCTGGCTATGCATTGTTTGTCTCTCTGCTTCCATTCTTCTCTGGCATGCTTTCTTTGACTCAGCCTCTGTTCTTATCTTCCTTAACTCCATAGCGACATCCTGTAGGAATCCTTAAGGTTGCTCTTCTACATATTCCTTTAGCCCTAGTGCTTCTGCTTCTACAGTTTCCTCCACACTTAGCAGTCCTTTCCCTCCCTTATGCCTTGCCATGTACAGCCTATCTACATCTCCATTTAAGTTGAATGCTCTTTCTGTTGCTAGTATTTTCCTTGTCTTCCTGTCTAATTCCCTCAGTTCATTCTTATTCCACCTAACTATTCCTGCCGAATATCTCAACACTGGTATTGCCCACGTATTAATTGCCTTTATTCTTATTATTATTATTATTATTATTATTATTATTATTATTATTATTATTATTATTATTATTATTATTATTATTATCTCACCAAAACAGAACCAACGACCACTAATTAGACTAATTTTGAAAAATCAAAGAAAATAATTAAACAATTAAAAAGTCGATTTTACAACAAATATTTTGATAATCTAAATAAAACAAACAAAATGTATTCATAAAATTCTGGGAAAAAGTAAAGGGATTTCAGTTGACATTAACTAATTAAGAATTGAGCATCAAATTGCCACAGAAATAACAAAAATAATAGACCATCTAAATAAACATTTAAAGAACTTGGCAATTAATTTCCCCCAACATAAAAGTAAGGAATATATTAATCCACGCACAACATAAACCCGCTGTACCTTATAGTCTTCCAATTGTTATTATTTAAGCGTTTTTCATATTTTTAGTGAGCATCTTCTATTCGCATTTAACCAATGTATTATTGACAACGAATTTCCGGAAATTTTTTAAAAATCAGATGTAGGTCCTCTATTTAAAAATGTTGACCTACTAACCGCAAAAAATTACAGACCCATTTGTAATAGCCATACTTTTAGTAAACTGTTCGGATAATTACTAAATAATTTAATAAACGCGTATTTGAAATCTGAAAATATTCTCTCGAAAAAACAATTTGGTTTTCGTAATAGTTATAGCACTCAAGATGGAATTTTGTCAATATATCAGAACAAATAAAACTAATTTATTCCTTAATAAATGTAGTTGCATTACACTTCTTAATTTAAGCAAAATTTTGAATTCAATGAATTTTAACATATTCAAAGACAAACTAATGTAGTATAATTTTGATAACAAATCTATTATTTTAATAATGAACTTTCTTAAAAATCGAGAAAAGCGAGTTATATTTAACGGGAAAAATCAAAATATATTTTTACTGATCGAGGCGTTCCACACGGTGCAGTTCTCAGTCCCATTGTATTTGAAATTACCTTAATAACCCAAAATGTAAAAAATACTCAAATTATATCAATATGCAGATGACACCTGTTTTATAAGAACTGATATAAATGCCTTTAATGCAACTAAAAATCTCCAAAATTACATAGAAAATCTAACAAAAGAGTTCTCAAATAATCAACTGAATGTTAATTTTGACAAAAACACAATTCATAATATTCTCATTTAAGAAATACAGAAATCTCACAAGAAACATAGAAATCAACATAAATCAGGTACCAAAATGGCAAAACGAATCGATTTACTATTTAGTGTTGAAGTTAACAATGATTTAAATTTCGAGCAATTTTTAAGGAGTAATATTCAAAAAATGGGTTTTGGAGTTCGGTATCATTATCATCTTCGAAATGTTTTGAACACATACCACAAACAATAAATAAATACACTACTACCAAATTCAAATGCATATGTCATTAATAATATATAAATTCAAATTTTCTAAAACAATATAAAATAAATGGACGTTCTCAAAAAATTTTTATGCTTAGATAAATAATATAATAGCTTTTATCATACAGCAACTAAGATATAGAATAAATTCAATCACAAAATTCAAATCGAAGAAAATACTAAAATTATTTTTCAATAGACTGCATTCTTCACTACAATAAGACACTAAATTCATTCGAAAGTTTTGTTTGCAGTAGAAAGCCATACACTCGCACGCACACACAAATTTATATTATATATGTATGTATATATATATATATATATATATATATATATATTATTATTATTATTATTATTTTCTATATACATGTAGCCGTAGTTTATAGCTCTGTATTAGTAATTTACCTTAATGAATTTGTTTGGTTTTTTTATTATTAGTGTTATTATTATTATTTTCATTATTTGACAAAAGTCAAATATATTCAATGTTATTGATCCTCATATCGTTTGAACACTTTGACTACTGTTACTATATGGCAAATATGTATGTGGATAATGTACTGAAACAACATTATTAAATGCAGCTAATTTTTTTATGAGCATATTTTTATATATATTGAAAACATTAGAACTTCTGAAGTTATTTAGGCGTCTTCGTAGTACTAAATATACTTCCTATTTTAGTCTTTATAAAAAGCAATATATTACTTATAATAATAATTAAATCAAAGAGTCTTTTTGGTAGCGTTTGGATTTGACACATTTAACAAGATTTCTGTCAAATCAAACTGGCTATGTCCTCATATAAATCATTAAATTTTGACAACAACCAGTTTAATCGAGAGAATGGCAAAGTTGCCAATCAAATATGAGCGCCTAATTTCTTAATCTATGCGTTGTTTGTTCGTTGAACGATACTGGTAGAATTTTGTCAATTTTTCGCAATTGTTTGTCTTGCTGCTTTGTCAATTATTTTAAATACCACAGTACTTAATTATTTTCAATAACTGCTTTAAAATGAGCATTTTTTCGCAAAAATGTTCAATCTGCAATTCCGAGCTTAGATGGTTTCACATTTTGATAGAAATTTTTGCCATATATTGATTTTTAACAAAAGGAATTTGCTATAAACAAATTATCTGACGATATTATATATTTTGTATGTATAAATAATAATATCAGTAACATTCAATTCCATTTATTCCTTGTAGCACATTTCTCTCGAACATTATGCATGTATCACTTTGATACATGCATTTGACCTTAATTTTTTTGGTGTAAGAACTTAGATTTGAAACTATAATTACTCGAATATGTGCAATGACAAGAACTGAAGAATGAATTAAATTTTTCATTATTTTGTAAATACAGCCTTAGGAAAACCTATTTCTTGTAATTATATCTCTTAAGATGCAAGTGCATTTTTCAAATCAATACAAAAATTGTATATTGTGTACCAAACTCAATTAGCTTAAGGGCTTAAAATGTCTTGATTTCTATGTAGTAAAGCTAACACATGATTTCATAGTTCATCAACAAGACATTCTAAAATAATATTACATTTACACGTTAAGAAGATATTGGACTTTAGGTTCAAAGCGAAATGCTTTTGAATAATTCATCGGGTTTGCTGTCATTTTAACACACGCAAAGCCACATGGAAATCATCTTTTGGAAAGGGACAATTTTTACTTCTGCTTCTAATAGCATGTATGAGAATTATATACAAATATAATGCAGTTTTTCTAATATTAAACAGCATTTTCTTGAGTAGTTTTATGAGAATATTAATTTTGAATTGAAAGCAGAAATGTTTCAACAATAAGAATCAAGTATATTAAGAAAATACCATAATCTGACATTGCAAATGAACTCACCACAAAGGTTATCATTTAATGTGTTTATCATTTGCGTGTAAAAACGGAAAAAGGAGAATTTTATCTTTTTTGTAAAATATTTTTCAATAGGTTGAATATAAAAATGAAAAACATCTGTTTTAAAATTCATTGAAATTTTTTATGCAGAGGCTGTGTATTTGTAGCGATGACTTAGCAGGTTTACATATTTTGGTTGTTGCTTGTACAAAGTTTGTTTAGCCTTTGTTAAACTTACTTTGCAGAACTTCACTGCCCAATATTTTTTCCGTCTGATGTGGATACCCCACTAGCCGGTTTGCTCAAAACAAGTCACATGCTTGCTTTATTGTGAGCGATGTTTTCATTAGAAAATGAACTTGTGTCTTGCGAGTGTAATCGATACTATTGGTAGTACTGTGACCTTAGTCATAGTTATCATGAATACTGTTTGCTTGTGAAATGCACTGAAACAAGATGATTAAGGTATTCGCAGTCATCCTGATAAAAAACGCAGTTGCAGAACTCCTTGGAATCTTTGATTTTCTCCAAGCTGGTGGAAATTCCTTTGAATATCAGGTCATCTGTTGGAACCCTGAAACAACTAGTTTTACTGTAGCACCTAAAATACTGCAAATATTAGTTCTGCATCTAAAGTATTTCTCGCCAATATGAGATCTCACAACTAACAAGGCCTTCCCTTGTTCACTAAGGCATCAGAAATGTCTTCAACAATTGAATGGGATTTTAAACCTGCTAGACTGCCAAGAAAAACAGAATGTGCATCTATCACAATTGATTTGTTTCCGCAATATTTTACCAACAAATTTGAAAGCCACCGTGAAATTCATTTCTCATTGTCTCAATTTGCTTCTTAATGATTTTGATATAGCACTGCAGTTTGTAGCAGCGAAGCCTTAGCAAATTAGAAATAAATATATTTACAAATATTAGGTAACAAACAAGAAGAAAATTTGTAAATGTGAACAGATTATTTAGAGTAGTTACTATTTACTGAGTTGAAAAAGAAACAAATCAGAGTTTACCAGTCTGTGAGAAAACGACAATTCAAATTAATTAGCAAAAGGAATTACACATTATACAAAATTCTTAAAAGAAGAATTTTTTTTACAAAATGCGAATATTTGAATTTCAAGGATGAAAAAAAGAAGGTTTATATCTTACAGTACTAGAAGGAGTCAATTAATTAAAATTAAATTTAGATTAAATTGCAATTAGCAGCAAATTGCTTTGATAAAGAGCAAAAATTAGGCTGAATTTAATTAGGAAGTTTTCTTATTCAACACTATGTAATATTCAATCAAAGATTCATTCAGAAAAATAAGTAAATTTTATTTTTGAATCTACGTCATTTACATTGATCATATATTTAAGCCTAAATTATCCAGACATTTGTATAATTTGAGAAGATATGAATAAAGAATTTAAGAATAGTAAGATCGAACATGGCACTTCCACCGATTCACCGTTCAACAAAGTAAGTGGGCTGGGCAGTTTATCGTACCAACTCAAATACCACGTTATTTTCTATTGTAAAATCCAGAAATATTGATGAAACCTAAGAAGAACTACACAATTGAGTATAATTAAGGTTTTTACTACCATACATTTTAATACATGAATTTATTCGAAGTTTTATTACTAAAAAGAAAACTAAGTTTGAATTTCAACAATGGCTTATTGAAAGGTAATACATATCGTATCTTGCTTAAAAAGCCCTGACATCTCCAATATCTAAAAAGTCTTAAACTAAATAAGTTGAGAGGTTCAAATATCTCTAACTATCTTCCTATACAAAAATATTTTTAAAGGCATTGCAGTCAATATTATAACCGATGATATCTCAACATTATTCAACACGATNCATATTTTTATATATATTGAAAACATTAGAACTTCTGAAGTTATTTAGGCGTCTTCGTAGTACTAAATATACTTCCTATTTTAGTCTTTATAAAAAGCAATATATTACTTATAATAATAATTAAATCAAAGAGTCTTTTTGGTAGCGTTTGGATTTGACACATTTAACAAGATTTCTGTCAAATCAAACTGGCTATGTCCTCATATAAATCATTAAATTTTGACAACAACCAGTTTAATCGAGAGAATGGCAAAGTTGCCAATCAAATATGAGCGCCTAATTTCTTAATCTATGCGTTGTTTGTTCGTTGAACGATACTGGTAGAATTTTGTCAATTTTTCGCAATTGTTTGTCTTGCTGCTTTGTCAATTATTTTAAATACCACAGTACTTAATTATTTTCAATAACTGCTTTAAAATGAGCATTTTTTCGCAAAAATGTTCAATCTGCAATTCCGAGCTTAGATGGTTTCACATTTTGATAGAAATTTTTGCCATATATTGATTTTTAACAAAAGGAATTTGCTATAAACAAATTATCTGACGATATTATATATTTTGTATGTATAAATAATAATATCAGTAACATTTTATTTTTGAATCTACGTCATTTACATTGATCATATATTTAAGCCTAAATTATCCAGACATTTGTATAATTTGAGAAGATATGAATAAAGAATTTAAGAATAGTAAGATCGAACATGGCACTTCCACCGATTCACCGTTCAACAAAGTAAGTGGGCTGGGCAGTTTATCGTACCAACTCAAATACCACGTTATTTTCTATTGTAAAATCCAGAAATATTGATGAAACCTAAGAAGAACTACACAATTGAGTATAATTAAGGTTTTTACTACCATACATTTTAATACATGAATTTATTCGAAGTTTTATTACTAAAAAGAAAACTAAGTTTGAATTTCAACAATGGCTTATTGAAAGGTAATACATATCGTATCTTGCTTAAAAAGCCCTGACATCTCCAATATCTAAAAAGTCTTAAACTAAATAAGTTGAGAGGTTCAAATATCTCTAACTATCTTCCTATACAAAAATATTTTTAAAGGCATTGCAGTCAATATTATAACCGATGATATCTCAACATTATTCAACACGATTAATTAGTTGCTATTGTATTGATTAGCAGGTTGTAAACGATTTGTAGAAATAAAACCGTGATCTTTTTACACTACGCCTTATGTTAAGTTCCTTGATATCATCAGTTATACAGTGATGAAAGAGGTGGAATCAAAATAATTGAATTTTGACGTTTTAAGTGGTTGATCAAAAATGAGTTCGATATCTGGTCGTTGTCCAAGGTTACAAGAGAAAGATCTTCATTACCACCATCAAAAGCCATCATAACTTTTGCAAACCCACTAAGAAAATTAATACCAACCAATACATCGACGGACAAATTCTAAATTTAAGTTTGTGCGAAACTCTGTTTTCAGTCCTAACGTTGTGCACCATTTGCCAATTGGTACATTCCAAATTCCATTTGCCATTTGAGGTTTTGCTTGCTCAGTGTTACCCTCTTGGCAAAATTTTGAGAAAAGTATTCGTAATTCATTAAACTATGCGTTGAAGTACTATCCAAAGTTGCATGAATTTCACATTATGGGGTCTACAATTTCAATGCCTTAAATCCGTCATGATAGCTTAGGGAATCTTCCTTTGCCGTAAGGGTAATATCGTCCAGACCGATAGAATCTGCTACATACAAATTCGTAGTTGGGTTTACTCTTGCCGTACCGTTACAGCATCTGCTAAAATGACCTCTACGTGAGCACTGTCGACATAATTCGACCTTCCCCAAGCATGGTTGCGACTACAAAATTTGCACTGCTTTAGTCGTGATCGCGCGTTGGACGACGGATGGTAATCGGATGTTGCAGCCAAAGCCAGCTCATTCGTCGCAGTTGCCCCATGGGTAATAGCTACTTGAGTTTTTGTTGCAACCTATTCTACCCTGGTGATAGTCAATGCTTTAGATGTCGTCAAAACCTCTTTTTGAAGGAATTTTTTCTGAACATCTTTATTGTATAATCCAGATTTCACTCTAAAGCAATAAACAACTTCAAGTAGATCTTCACGTGACACAGTTTCCAATCCACATCGAGATGCGAAACTAAGCAAATCTGTCGATCGGCTCACCGTTGTGTTGTGTTCGTGCAAAAAGTCTTTGAAAATTTAGCGAACGCTCAAAACTGGATAACACAGTTCAGTTTCTCAAATGCAGAAAGAATTCCCGAATATCTGATGTACTAATGCTCCCATTTTGTTGCAAACCAATGTATGTCCTAAACGCTGCATCACCCATGAAATTCAAGTGTTGTCTTGTTCACATATTCATCAGCATGTTCTAATCCTGGTGCAATAAAGAAAATTTCGATCTTTTGCTTCCAAATTCAAAAATTTTCAGCACGATAATCAGATGTCAGCTGTAAAAATGGAGACGGATTAATGCTTTTGCATAGCTTGAAACTGATCTATTGGTAGACAAAATGTAAATGAAAATAAATTGACTTCTGTCACCATTGTATAACCGATGATATCAAGCAGCTTAATGAATAATGTTGACAATGGCGGATACAAATACTATGGTCTCTACATCAAATTTAGAAGAAATTGCCTATTAGACTAGTAAACTCTACTATTGAAGTCAAACCTTTCCCACCAAAATCCGGATTTTGAGATCCACATCAATTTCAGAGACATGGAAAAATCTGAAAATTCACTAACGACTTGCTCCACATGAAATTGAAGGTTCTAAATGTTCTTAAGTCACATAATGTCGGTTTTGAGAAAATAGCATTCAAAGTTTTAAAAATGGTTGACAAATCAGGGATTAGCTGCAATAAACACCAACAAGACTTCGATGTGTTAGTCTCACACTGGTCTTTCTACCAACTAAAATTTATGATCCAAGTATGACGTCATTGTGAAATAAACAGGATTTTGTTTTGTGGACTTAAGGTACTTTTATTCCAAATTGTGACTTAAG
>CABFPE010000070.1:684754-698777 GCA_900660155.1 Hofstenia miamia | reverse complement strand
ATATATACGTATATATATACGTATATATAGTATATATGTACGTATATTATTAACATTGTTTGCAAGCCAATGCTTATATTTTGCCCTAACAGACTGTATATTGCTATGAAATTTAATTTTTGTTTGGAATGAGCAGCCTCATAAGCAGGATATTAATCCTTAGTCATTTGTATTTAAGTAGTAGTAGCTACTTCATTATTTGAAATGCTTTCACAAGATTTTTATTAAAATGTTAGGAAACAATTATTTTCCAAACTTATGAGATACTTGTTCATCACTAGAGTATTTGGATATTGAAGTATCTACATTTGAAAAAAGGAAGCTAATTTCCAATACAAAATAATATCTACAATTAATTTTAAAATTTTTAAATGTTTCTATTATTGAAAATTGGAATAAAAATTTCAACACAGGGTGATAATCCTACATCAAAGCAATCCCCAGTGATGAAAATGAGGACATTGAAATTTGCAATACATGACATACTGCATATAATTAATTAAAAGACCGTTTACACAATATGTTTTCCTTTATGAGATCCTCTTATATAATGGAAAACTAAGTGTGTAAACGCAACTGATATATAGTTAGTCTGATAATTGCTTCATAAATAAAGAAAAACTCCTAAGGGAAACCTATCGTGTAAACGGGCTACATCGGATTTGTAAGGATTTGCGAAATTTGCAGATGATTTGGAAAGCTTTTGGGGAATCATTTGAACGAGGTCCTAAAAATGTATCCTTCTCGAGACAATACGTTTAGTAATACTGAACCATTTACCAAAACAGTGAAATCTGAGAGGTAGTTAAGCTTTTATTCAAATTTCATTTTTGTCACAATGTTCTAAAGCACTACTTATCTTAGTGGAACTAACTCATTTGAATTTGCTCTTGACCCGATCGGAGGCGCACGTCTTCATATTGTTAAGGCAGTAACCCGGCCTAGGCTGACTCGATTTATGCACTGTCTGCACAAAGCAATTAATGATTTGAAATTTTTGCAATAAAAGTTTTTTTGAGAAGTCAAATTAACAGTTGCAGTAATGGAAAGAGTTTTTTATTAACATTTGTATTGATGATGTGTAGTAAAGTTTATGGACAGTAACATCATAAATTTAGGAATAAATTATTCAAAAAATC
This sequence comes from Hofstenia miamia, assembly GCA_900660155.1. Taxonomy (NCBI): domain Eukaryota; kingdom Metazoa; phylum Xenacoelomorpha; order Acoela; family Hofsteniidae; genus Hofstenia; species Hofstenia miamia. Next base: position 697,638 of record CABFPE010000070.1, on the reverse strand, counting down.
CCAAAAATTATAAAAAATTTTGAAATTTAGAAGATCTAGTTAAGTATCAAGTGAAGCAAGAAATATGTCTATGAAATCTATGTATTAGGATTTTGTGTTGGGAATTCAATTCTGCAATGCCTCGCCCTGCAAGGTCACCCAAAGCACAGCACTGTGAGCTTAATTCTCAGCAAAATTATACTAAAAAATTAACAAAAGAACTGAATATATTTCCACCTAAGAACTAAATGAAGCATACATAAAATTCTTCGAAAATCACATTTATCTCTTCTCAAATGTCTTTGCAAGTTGGATTGGGGTTTGAATTCTCTAAATATAAAGCAAATCACAAGAATAAGAAAGCTCTTCTTCAAAGAAAAAATTCCAGATGAGCAGCCGTCTCTGTTCGAATTTGTCAAAAACGGAAGTTTGTCAGATCTGAATGGAAGAGAGAGACAGACAACATAAGCATTTGAGTGCAAAATTTTTTCCACTGTCGTTGCAAAACAATATTGAGATCTTAATTACCAAAGTTATTAAAGTATCAGTCACACTCAACCATAAGCGCAGCAGTTTACTATTTAAAATTAATTTTCAATCGAAAAGGCCCAATGCCATGTCATTTAGATTAATTTACTTATACATATACTTACTCAAAGGATTTATAGAATGGTCCCAAAGAATGCTTAAAGTGTAAACGAGCTCTAAACTGGAAAGACCCCAAACCGTTTCGGATGCTAATAATCGAGGCTCCATGATACATTATGAATTGCTTTAACGTAGGAAATTGACTATTGTAGTTTGTATAAAAATGATACCGCCAAATTTAAGAGTGTGTATTTATAAAGTTATATTTACTGCAAACGAAAGTTAAAATTTTTTCAAAATGTTAATCATAGAACGCATATTTATCATCACACAAGACAGCATTGCAACATAAATTTCATTCTCCATCATTAAGTCACTACTGTTCAACATAATAGTAATACATCGACACTAATACATCTCACTTGGGAAAACAACTACCCTATTTATCTTCTACAAATTGCAAAATTTATCAGGTCCCGCCCAGCCTTTCAATCTTGTGTAAAGTTTATTATGGTCATAATCATTATATTTAAATTTGTAAGATTGACAAACTATATCATAAGAATTTATATATCTATTTTAGTAAATATCGCAAGGTGCAGAATGTACACCTGCACAGAGTTAAAGAGACTCTTCAAAGCTGGATTACTTACTATTAAGACCTCATGAAGTGATTTCAGAATGTTATGTTTCACAAAGTAGTCGTATTAGTATTCAAAACGACTTTTGTTCTTGATTGCTTTTATATTCAAAGTATGTTATCAATATACAGCAATGATACCCAAATTGTTTGATGATAGGCTATCACATTTGCAGACTGATTTTTCGCATACCTTTGAATCTTAACGTGTTTTGCAAATTTTGATAAAATTGAAGTGCATTTTATTGGAAATAAGTACTCCATTGAAACTAACATATTTGCAAGAAATCTATAAAATGATGGAAATAAAATCTAATTTCATTTTAAATGAGCTCTTATGTGACGAAAAAGGATTAAAAATAACAGAGATAATACATTTTAAGGTCATTCATTGTTGAAACAAACAGCCATCAGAAAATTTGTTTAACAGGCTCTCTTTAAAACGTTGCTGTTTCTATAAATGAAATCTCATATTTAAGAGTACTTTGGTCTGAAAAACGACTGTGCAATATTTTTCAAATTGTCAATTATTTATATTTTTGCCTTATTTCGCCAAGTTTTCTTCTTTGTTTATAAAATCTGACCTAGCCCAATCACAAGTATTTTGGGACATTTTTCAAGAAACCAAACTCAAACTCGAGGTGAAAATTCATATAGCCAATTCTTTCTTTGATCTCTGTCGCCACCTCACCTATTATATTGAAATGCTGATAAATATGTTTTCAAGAAAACTACATCAAGCACTTGCTTTTCTGAGAAAATTTATAGCTTCATTGAATATAGTCACCTCAAAATTTGTTCAACAAAACACGAATTTAGCTCTAAAATTCTTTCATGTCCCCGTCAGAAACATCCATATGCTCATTCAAATCGGTTGCTCGGAATAATTTTATTGCGTCATAAATATTAACGCTGCTTGCATTAACGAATTTATATTATAACTGGCCTAAAAACATTTGCAAATCTACGCTACTACATGTATAAATCCTAAACATTCTAGGCATATCTTCAATCTTTGATGGTTTCTCGAAACTAAATATTGAAATTGTAAATCACGAACCAAAAGAAATAATAAAATCTGCAAGGACTACATAATGGCCTAGCCACTGAACCAATGATCTATCTAATTTAGAAACCAATTGAGGTTAGTTATTACTATAGTTGACTTTACACCGGGTTTTACGATATTATGCAAGTCAGGTGCGAGGCTGATATGTAATATTTAGGGATGACGCTATAATTCTTGTAGGAGCCCGCCACATGTAAACTACAATGAATGTTAAACAATATATATATATATATATATATATATATATATATATATATATATATATATTTCCGAAAACTTTGCCTCTGATCCTTTGAAGTGAAAAAATGATGAGTGTGAAATCTTAATTATTTGAAATAAATTTGGAGGTTGCGCAACCTCATTAAACTTTTCCAATATTACGGAAATATACTGTTTGTTAGAACTGTTTATTGTGACTTAACATTAGCACTTAGGATGCAAATGACAGTGAATTCTTGCAATTGAAAACAAACATATCGATGCCTACATTAAGAATGACTCTGCATCCTCTCAGAATTCAGAAAGTTTGCATCCATACATTCATTTTTATCAAATATTTTTGAAATTGTGCATTCGTTTAATTGATCTAATTTATACTTAAATGTTTCTTATGTTGGTGTATTTATAAATTTGTCACATCTTTAGCTGAACATAATATTTGAAATGATGAATTTTCATTCAAAATTGAAGAGGCAAGACCTCTACCTGATAGGCAAGCACTTTATCTCTACATATAGCATCACAAAGCTTTGAAAATAAAAATTACAAATAGCAACAATTTTTGTATTTCGACAAATATAAATTCTTTTGTCAATTGCTGGAATTTCGACTAGTCCCAGGCAGCACACCATCAGGTTGAGAATCTATTCTTGTAATCGATTTGAAGAGCAGTAATTAAAGAAAACAGTATCTTGAAAAGATTCAATTTCCTCGTGATATTGCTCATTTCAATGAGGTGGACAGTAGAACACAAGTGAAATCATAATCAGAAGTTGATTTTTTGGAGGTGAATCACCTTATGCCAAATAACTTGGCCTTACCTCATGCATCCAGGTGCTCTCAGTTCAACCTTGAAATCATGAAGATGAACAGATTACGAGATATTGACAACTGTTTAAAGAAAGCTTGATATTAAGGTTTAATTCTTAGCGCTACTTGTTCCAGAGGTAGCTAGGCATGATTTGAAACTACTTCAGTTGCTTCATTCTTATCCTCAACGTCAAATCCAAGTAACTATGTAGACTGTGTAAGAAGTTAGGCAATCAGTTATATCTTTCAAAGTAACTGATTTTTATGAGTTTGCTGTATTCTGACGTAAACTTGTCTGCACAACGGTCAAAATTCTGCAAGTTTCAAAGGATATTGAAGAGAAGAAACACTGAAATGAGCTCAGGCTGATATGACCAACAATACGGCAAAGTGTCTGTTGTTTTCGTAACCAAAAGTAGTAAAATGTTGTTTGGGAGATGAGTGCATTTGATGGCTTTTTTGAACCCTTTCCAGAAAATTTCAATTCGCTCATAAAGTACTACAAACTTAATTTCCAAAGAAAACAAAATTTTAGAAAATAAAAAATACTTTACAAATATCACATTATTTCTATATATGAAATGATCTTATTTCTCTACAATTGCTGCAATTGCAAGCATTGATCAACTCAAAATGATTAATAGCATATTGTTCAAAAAATATACGAATTTGTTTCTTTACAATGCTAGGACTATCATAAATGTTGATGTTAGAATTCACTGATATGTAATTAGTCAAGTAAGTAATACGATCCCAAAAGTTGCTATAAAATGCAACCAATTTGCATTTAGTATTTTTGAAAATATTCCGTTTCTCTCTTGATGAAGTATTCTTTACACAAACAAATTCAGTGTGATCTATTTTGTATAATCCATTTAGTACTTTATTGAAAAACATAAAATCATACAATTGAAATTGAAGAGCAATTGGAAGGATATTAAGGTGCAACAAACTTTCATAGGATATTTCCCTATTTGAATTTAAACACCAATGTAAGCACTTCCTTTGATGTCTTTCAAGTTTTTCAAATTGATGTCTATTTCGCCACAAACATTGCGATCCATAAGTTATAACAGATAATACGCAATTCTTGAATAACTTAGTTTGAATAAATTTAGGTGATATATATTGTGATTTTCCTCTTAGATAAAATAATACATTAATAGTTTTGCTTAGAACTTTGTTATAATGTTCGTTCCATTTTTAATCTGATGAGATATTTACGCCCAAATCGGTGACTGATTCAACTAATTGAATATTGTGTGTCATATGCTTTGAAGATGACATATCTCTGCATTTAGTTTTTCCAAAACATATAATCTTAGATTTAGATGTATTGAATTGCATTTCTCCGTCCCCCATTTCAAAACCGAATCAATGTATTTTTAATAAGATATATATATATATATATATATGTTACAGTAAGATTGTATGTTACAATGAATTTGTGAATTTGGTATTTCACTTAAAAACTTCATATAACAAGTAAGTTTGAAAAGTTGGGGTTAGGTTTAGTATTTTTCCAATAAATACATGAAGTTTCTAGGTATTTTATTGTTTTTATGAAACTAGGTAAGTGAAATACAATATTCACAAATTCCCAGTTACACAATCTTACTGTAATATATATATATATATATATATATATATGCGACCGGTTTCGATTCAAAATCTTTATCAGAACAAATTTGGAAGGAAAACTAATTACAATTAACTGCACTTAAAATTACTTAAAATTGCATGATTGAGTCTAAATTTAATTTAATAATCAGTCCAAAGCCATTAATATACTTTGAAATAGAAAAAGATCAAACTTTAAACTTCTTAAATGTTTAATTGAAAGAGCCAATCAAGCATCATCAAATTATAACAACTTTATTGAAGCAGTTAAACTGCTTTCAATTCCAACAAAGAAAAAACATCAATTATGGCAAGTTTTGATGTTAAATCGTTGTTGAAAAAAATATTAATCATATACTCAATCTCATCCCTGAAGATCAAATTATTGTCTCACATGAAACTCTAAGGTGTTTACTCAAACTAGCGTGTTTTGAATGTTAAATTTTTGTTCAATAATTGCGTATATGAACAAATTGACAGAATGGCAATGGGTTCACCATTGGATTCAACATTGGCTGCTTTTACCATGGACTTGATTGAGTCTAAATTTGATTCACTAATCAGTCCAATGCCATTAATATACTTAAGATATGTCGATGACATTTTTGCATTATTTGAAAATAAGTTGGAAATTGACAATTTCAAAAAATATTTAAACAATCAAGTTGAAGAACTAAAATTTACCGTCGAAATAGAAAAAGATCAAACTTTAAACTTCTTAGACATATCAATCATTAAAAAAGAAAAAACATATGAAACCAAGTTATACATAAAACCAACAAATACAGGATTATACATACCTTATGAATCATAATGTGATATGAAACATAAGAAAAATACAATTAAATGTTGAATTGAAAGAGCCAATCAAGCATCATCAAATTATATCAACTTTATTGAAGCAGTTAATCATTTATATACAATTTTAGAAAATAAAGGATATCCTCACAGACTGATTAAAAGACATGTAGATGAAGTAGCAATCATAACCCAATTAAATCAAAAAAAGAACCAAATTTAGAACAAATGTAATGGAAACTTCCTTATATCAGCAACAAAGTTAAAGTTTTCCAATCAAAGATAAAGAAATTAAATTTTAAATTGAAAAAATCAAGAATAATACCAATTTTAACATCATTACAAACTCAAAATATTTTAATAAACAAAGATCCTGTAGCAAAGTTACTGTCTTCTTCATTGGCTTATAAATATACATGTGAAGATTGTCAACAATCTTACATCGGAGAGACACGAAGACACTTTCCGGATTTTACCGGATAACCTATTCTGAGATAAAACTTGACTTAAAATTGGAATGTTTGAGGAACAAGCAATATTTTCCATGATATGGAAGTTTTCATGCAAATATACAATTTTTTCTGCCATATCAGGACGTAGTCTATTTAACATTTATTCATTTTCATTCGCAAGAGGTCAATCTTAATTGAGAAATGAGGTTGTTTTCATTAATAATTTAGGCAACCAAAAGTCATAAAAATCACATTTTTTTTCTGATTTTGAGGTTGGTTAAAATTTGATGATTTTCAGGCCTTGGGTGCAGTAAAATAGGATGTAATAAAGTCATAAAAAGTCATATATTTATTTTTTGAAAAGTACGGTACCGGTAAGTTTAATTGCTAGCTAATTATTTTCACAGCCGACCCATTGGTCGACGCGTTTCTAGAACTAGCCATATATGCTGGCAAATGAAAAATATTAAAGAAACAATATACATTATTATTTCCTGGATTTTGCAAGGCACACGTGTACCATGCGTATTCAGGCAAAATATATGATGATTGACTATCTAATTGCTTAATAAAAAATCCAAGTTTTTCAATGTTTGACATTTCAAATTCTGCAAATTGTTGTTATTACTCCCACCCTTGATCTTGGAAATGATACCCTGTGAAATAATCACCTATATCAAATTACGATTAGAAAATACCGGCTTCACTACTATAATGGAAAGAAAGAGGATGAACATTTAATCATAATTTCGAAAATGTCATGCACCTTGCCCTGCAATTGAGAGATATTTCTCTATGTTAAGAAAATTCTTACCCTATGACAGAAACCTTAACCACAATAATATATGGACATTTAGGAGCTGTTATAATTTTGTGAAGTAGTTCCTTTAAAAAAATTGACTTTATATTATGTAAGAGTTTTTTTATTTGTTTTATATTTTGTTCTCAATAATAGAAAAACTTTTAATATGGTTTAAATAGACCATTTTGAAAAATGAATGGTAGTATTTCAAGGCATATTTAACTAATTTCCGTCATATTTTGTCATAAATTAAGGTAATATTTTGTTTCTTAAAGTCATATTTCTGGTTACCATAGTAATAATTGAACAATAAATTATCCGGCATCCGGCAGTCAAATTATCCGGAATTACCAGGTACATTCCATCCCTAAATCCAACCCGAAATCTTTACTGAAAAAGAACAGCAATAAAAAATATCAGCATTGGAAGTTATTTGGGTTTCAAAAGCTTAACCCCACAAATTACAACAAAATCTCCCGGGTCTTGATCATGTTCATATACCTGGAAAAACAGTGAGCAAATGCAAATATAAAATATAAATGAAATACAAAGTAATTAAGCTTTGTTAATGCAGTTTTATATTTCTTTGATGCAAATCTGTTACAATTACATTGACAGTGTTCGCCTTAAAGTTCTATTTAAATGGATACAAAATTTTGACGTTTCTTCATTTACGACAGAATTTTCAGCTGGATGCGCCCAGTAAAGTTGTTTATTAAATAGACATGGACAATTTTTAAGGGTTCAATCAATTACTTTGAAATTTCACACTGAAGAAATTCCAAGAAATTCTATTGCACTGCTGGAGCTCTTCAAGTAAAAGCTTTCTAATGTATTTTCTGTTGTAAAACAATTTATAGCGGAAACATCTCTGTCAATGAAGAAGCCTTGCTCAGCTGCAAACATTTCATCATTCCGTAGATATTATAATCACCGTTTACTCAGATTTAAGCATTTAAAAATTTGATAATTTTACTTGATGATATGCAATTAACATGTTGCAAAAATCAAATCATCACAAAATGTATTTCACTTTTGAAAGCTCTGTATACATCTTATGCCAACTTAATTTTACTACATTAATTTCTAATTTACTTTTACAATCGTGGAAATAATTTTTTTAATTTAATAATTCTATATAATATAATTTTTCTAAGACTCATTAAATTTTCAAACTTTTTGTTCTTTAGTTCTTTAAATGTACATAAATCACGTATATATTTCATCCGCAAACCCTATAGTTGAATTAATTCAATTCAAATATTTCTTAGCTTTTAGACTTTTAAAATATATTTTATGGGCAATAAATTGGTACCATTTGCTTTAAATTTTTATTTTAGAATTATACTTATTGCCTTAACTCTATTTGCCACAGGATATTTTTGATTAAGCACCCCACCCCTCTCCATGCAAACGAGTGCGTTAGCAACTTTATAAGTACATTAAACACTAAAACGCATCTTTAAAGTCTTGCAAGTCGTTAATATCCTTAATTGTACTTTGCAGATTTGCATTCTAAAATAATAACGCAATGTTTTAAAATATGAAATTACAATTTTCTATTAAGCAACTTATAATATAATATGATATTATTGTAAAAATTTTATTGTTCAATTAATTAAATACAATGTTAGTAATCACCTTTAAACACTTTCAGGATAAGTTCAAATTAGTTTCCATTTTGCGATATTCTCAAAAATTGCATTCCTAAACATTAACGCTGCTTTACACATTGCTCTTAAGTCTTTGCAAGTGCGTATAGTTCTTACACAGTGCGTTTATATTTGATGTTTAAAATTATTGACGTACTAGTTAACGTGGGCCCCAATAAATTTTTTTCTACATAATATAATTGAATGAAAATTTGTACAGTATTAAAACAATCTTTCTTTTATGGAATGTCGAAGTGCAGAACCAAGGAAGAAATTTTAGGTAAACCACAGGCAAATCAAAATTTTAACAATATGATTGACAAAACTTCTATAGCAACAGAGCCGGCACCCAAAATCACTTCACATTTTGTCAGAATACTACTCAACCTATTCGATTACAAGTCACAAAAGCTCAGCTAGACCATGATTTTTCAAAAAGTTGTAATTTATAAAACTTTATAGGGATTCCGGAATCAACCTGTGAGAGATTGGGTTAAAAATGCTAAATAACGAAATACCTTCTAGAACTAAGCTTTCGCTCAAGTCGGATGACACAAATTTGGTATGAATACCAAATCATTTATATGCATATTATTTCTTAAATACATTGATAGATAGTAAGAAGTGGGAAATTGATTAGTAAACTGTTAAATTCCCGATGATTTATTAGGAAAAATTTGTATTAGCAAATTCAAATAAGNCTGAATATAGAGCAATTGAATGGGGGTGTTGCACTAGCTATTTGTGTTTATATTGATTAAAACTTTGGTCCTTGAATCAAACTTTTAATTGTTGTATTAAGACTCTGTCAACAGGATTCAATTTTTGTAAATTTTTGAATATCATTTTAGTCGGCTTACTATCAATCATATGGAGCTTACGACAACAATTCCACATCAACGCAACAGGACTACAGCTCTTATTACAACTATTACAACTATTACACCACCGCCGCCAACACCGCCTACACGGCGGCAATTACGGAAAACACTCTTGTCCGTAAGTAATCTTTTTTTTATTTTATTTTTTTTTTGAATTTATTCTGGCAATTGCTTACGGTTGATGTGACGTGCCTCTGAATTTCTATTGAAATGAAATCCCTTAATATTAACTGATTCTACATTTATCTGCCTAAAACAACCTCCATTGTACATAAAAAACAGTGTTTTTTTCGAAGGCTGCCTAATTATATATATAGTAATAAAAAAAAATACAAAATAAATACATTCAAAGCTTTGTTTAATAGGGCTAAACTTACATCCTCAAATTACAAATACCTTACAGATGCCACCAACAAAGTTTTTAAAATACTTGCAGATAATGGTTATCCGCACAAATTAATCAAACAATATTCAAACACTTTATTTTGCAATAACAAAGAAGACAATAAAATAGAAAAGCTTGATGAAACCAAGATCAATGTATATTTAAAGCTTCCTTATGTATGTAACCAAATTCAAAGTTTAAAAAAGAAAATAACAACTATGAATACAAATTTAAAATGGACAAAGATCGTTCCTATATTTACATCGTATAAAACTAAAGATATGTTCCAAAATAAAGATCCAATTCCAAAGAATTTAGTTTCCTCTGTTGTCTACAATNATGACACAAATTTGGTATGAATACCAAATCATTTATATGCATATTATTTCTTAAATACATTGATAGATAGTAAGAAGTGGGAAATTGATTAGTAAACTGTTAAATTCCCGATGATTTATTAGGAAAAATTTGTATTAGCAAATTCAAATAAGCTCGAGGGAGGCTTAATGAGGTTTCCTGATGGTTGTGGGTGTGGTAATTTAAATGATATGTGTAGGAGTTCATACAAACCGCCCACATTGTCTCGCCAATTAGAAGTAATTTTGATAGTCACGACTTCAGGTGAAAAATGTCTCCTCAAATCGTATTTTTTAGACCAAAACTTCTTGAAGGCAATTGCATGTTGCATCTCTTGGATAAAGACAATTCCTTCATTTACTAAAGAGGGATGTCATAAGATTATCGTTGATTAAGATGCAAATTAGGCAAATTAACATAATAAAAAACTTCTTAGTTTTTATCATTATGTGTAGCAACGAAGTGTGAAAATATAGACAGTTTATATTTTGAATTTAATTTTACGAAGACTTCTTTAGAATAAAAAATTTGGCTGAATTCGAATATGTAATATTTGTTAAAGAAAATAGTGTATTCAAATGCATGCCTTAAGGTTTTTTTAAATTTCGTGGTTTGCAGCTCTCCGGCGCAAACTGAATATTGAGAAAACAATTGAGAGTTTAGGAACATTCCCATATAAAGTGAAGTACACTGGGAAGGGGGCATAAAGTTTGAAGTCTTTCCGATAGTGAAGTGCTGACAACAGAAGATAAATGACATTTTCTTACATAAAAAACATATGTTTCGTTAGATGTCATTTCTATTTCAGTGTCTGGAAAAATATTAAAACGAAGTCTGTATTTAATAAGGGCATGCGCAGCAGATAATTTTCGGCAAACCGTTTGATTGTCTAGGACTATTCTGGAAGCAAGTAAAATTTATTAACTTCCAAAACAATTGTGTGAGAGCAACAAGTGGAAGCAAATATGATGCTAAAATTCAACGTTTGATAAATGGAAATTTTCTCCGTACCACGTTACTGTTAGTCGACGTATTCGAGTATATCCTATCCAGACTGTATTGAATGATGTATCGCTTTATGACTATTAATGTTAATAGCAAAAGAATTTTGAATGAGAGTGTCTGTTGCAAGACCAATATATCAATCTAATGACGCCGAAGATATGAATTATGAATCTCCAAATCATGAAAGTTGAGCACAAAGCAGATAATAATTGATTCGGAATATTCAGCAATTTATGGAAAATACAGAGGTGCACCCTCGATCTTAAAATTCATTGTTCTGTTCTGTGCTCTATTTTCATTTACAAATAAAAACGGATAAGTGAATAATGGCCTACAAAAGTTTGGAAACCTCTGCTCTACACCAACTGTATATTCCAATCAATTGCAATCGTTTTGACACATACCAATCAGCAGAAGCTACAGTTTACCAACTAATTGTCTTAAGCATACAATGCAGGCAAATCAAAACACCCGCAGAAAGGGTTAAGCAATGTTCAAAAAACTAGCAAAATAATTTAAGTTAATTAAAGTTAATAAGTTTGTATAACAATTCCTCAACAAATCTACATGAAATAATGTTATTGTAATATTTAAAAAGCAAGCTTAGTTTTAGTAAATAGATATTTAGAAAGTCAAAAAGAAATATTGCGTAGATCTCGAAAACCCGTCTGGTGATTATCTTTGACTTAATATAAAAAATATAAACAAATTATTTGGACAAATAATGGAAAAGGATAATATTTCTTAAAAAAATTAGGAATTGGAAAAAACAATTTGAAATTTTATTTTTTATTTATGAAGCCCAAAATACATATAAAATTCAAGAAATAATTTGAATTCTCAAAGTTAGCAATTGACAGCGGGCAAATGCAAATGCGTTACATCAGGACCGCGACCTCCATTACCGCGAAAAACCCGCCAATGCAAATACAGTCATTTTTTAATTTCCTAGAACTCATATTTTTGGGGTTCCATATTTTTTAACAACAGAAAAGTAATTTGACATATCTCTACAATCTGTGCATAATAGTAATTGTTAAAAAACTTTTCTTGGTAATTCAGGCATTTCAGTGTGATTGTTTGCAAAGATATACGAAGTTTCTTGCTTGCAGTGTTTGTAAAACGGAATTATTTCGTGTCTAATTAAGAAATAAAAATTAATAGATTTGCGTTCTGTAATTTATCCTGAAGCATAAAAATGAATTAAATTTATTTATTTTCTAACTCAAAATCTAATTATAATTTATGGATTTGTAATGGATTTGGGAGATTATTCGAATAATTTGATGCTAACCTCATTTTATGGTATTAATTTCCTACTGTTAGGATTTGCTATGGGCAATATTATTTTATTATCAATATATATCTTGATTTCTGATAATGTTATTTCATGCTGATAGGAACTTTTGCAGTTATTGACTTATGTCCATTGTGAAAACGCGTTCCTATGATGTATATGAAATAGGTCGTCAGACAGAAATAATTTCTGCATTTGCACATATAGAAGCGGGTCAATAGCTCGTAATGACCTGCTTTTGTTTTATGCCTCTTTTTGATGAAAAACCTAAAATAATTCTGAGAAATCTACTTTAATTCTGCCTTTGAAATCTTATTATATCCCGCAGGT
>CABFPE010000070.1:664090-675772 GCA_900660155.1 Hofstenia miamia | reverse complement strand
AATATATATATATATATATATATATATATATGTATATATATATATATATATATATATATATATCTTAAATAGATGGTAGCTAGGTTAAAATTCCTTAATTATGAATACAATATCATCCACAATGCCCTTAATGCCCATAGCCAAATACATATTCTAAATTTGCAATATGATGTTATTCCCATAAAAATAGCAATCAGTTTATGATTAAATGTGTTCGGAAAATAAGAAATATTTAAACTTATTTTTGAATTTTATTAAGGGTTTAATAATTTTATCAGCAACATTGAAAAAGAATAATTCTGCTAACTTAAGTGACGTCAGTTCACAAAAATATTTTCATATGAATTCATGTATATAGCACTACAAGATTGAACTATCCACATCGGTTATCCAGTGGCATAACCAAGGAAGCGCATGGAGATGTGCATACCCATGCATCACCCCCATCAGATCATTGATATTGTCTGAAAATTATGGTGGAAGCCCATTAAAATAAATGCCAAATCTTCCAATTTTATTGTAATGTGCAAATTTTATCTTTAAACAACTTGTTTCTAAATTATATCGCATATTCACTAGTTTTTGCATCTGGAGATTTTTGGCTGGTCTCAGCCGGTAGCATATTATTATTTATGGCCTTGGCCAGCTGCAGACGTGATAGTTAAAACCGTGGTCGCAAATATTGAAGCAGTTATTGGCCATAAAATCTAAATTTTATATAAAATTAATTTCAAATCTTGTAATTTATTTGGATTAGTGATTGTTCCTAGAAAATACCCTGATTAATTCAGATTGAGAGGCAAGACCACAATTAAATTACAGTAGCCGTCATTGGGTTTTAAAAATCGGTCCAATTCCAATTCTGAGACAGTAGAGTTAAAAGATATCTTTAACGATTAAAAGTAATGGTTTTCTTGAAAAGATTTGACCAAGCTTTTTAGCAAGATGAATGGGAACTTTGATATTAAAGAAGAAACGAACAAATATACAGTGCTTGAATGTAAAGGAACGGACATCTTAGAATATTATTTCAAGCTGAAATGGATGCCAAACTTTTTAATTAGCCGCACATTTATTAATAAAAGTTTCAATGAAAAATAGTTCACATTTAAAACAATGTCGTCTTAACTAATCCAAAAGTATTTAATGTAAACAAATAAAATTGTAAATGGTTAAGTATTTTATTTAACCACTATTTACAATAACAACTAGATCTCTATTAAAGAAATAGCATGTGAAATCACAGGAAGAAATTTGCTTGATATTACAATCTCAGATCCATCGATCTGGAATGGATTTAAATCTGAAAATGTCATCCATAGATCTCGGGGATGTTTCGGGTATCCAAAATATACTTTAGTTCCAGAGTAGTGTCTACTACTGGGTATTTATTGAGAATTGCATCAAATTAGATGCAGCAGACGTTAATATCGACTTGAATTCCAACGAAATTATTTTTGCATATGAAGATATTTTGTAAATCTCCAAAATTATCTATTTTACTTATCTTTAGGTATCATTTGAATTGATAAAAGTTGCCATTTCATCTAAGAAACTTTATGTAGCTGTTAACAAACCCAATGCCACTGTTAATGTACTAATAATGAGTTCTTCTCCATTTTTTACAAATAAGGCTTCCTTCAAATTTAGAACATTCTAAAAAGTCAATGATTTTATTGTACAACCATGTGTTGTTCTTTCATCAATATTGCGGCATTTTACTAATGAAAATACTATGGTATTAGAGCTGGTACGGCATACCGCCAAGCCCTACTCATTTTCTTATATTTTTTTATCCATGGTTCAGTACAAATCCCATGGATCGATCCATAAGAATTCCATGGATCTCGATCAGAAAACATCGATCCATAGGCAAATATGCTTAGGGAAGTGATACAAAAAGGATACTCTAAAATGGAGTTAACAATTGCGTGAATTAATGCCTTCACTAAAGGGGAGTTAAACACTCGTTGAATTCTGTGTATGATGATGTGTGAAATGCCCTACAAACAATTTTCAAAGCGTATTGAAATATAGTATTAGAAAGGAAATGCATTAGAGAGAGAGAGATATTTATTTCATCTTAATTGCAACCAAAAGGTTGAAAAATATAAGGTAATAAATATAAACTACTATTTACAAACATATATATATATATATATATATATACAGTAGGGGACAAATTATTATGACCACCTATGATTTTTTGGTTTTTCTTGGATATATCATAAACCAACAACTTATTAATATGCATAATCATACAAATTTAGTTATAATAATTGAGTTTTATCTTAGGCAATAAAAGATACGTACCCAAGCTGATGAGCCAATAAAAGTACATCACTACAATAGACTAGACATATATGTGTATTGAATGGAAGTAATAGAAATTCACAATAAGATAGTTTTTCATGATACAAAATTACAAAATATAGTTTACAAATTATGTAAAACTATCATGACGATCCTCTTGAAGATAATATACAAATACTTCGTAGGTCCTCCTTTGGCTTGTATCACGGCTCGAATCCTGGCCGGCATGCTATCAATAAAAGTCCTAATCTTCTCCAAGAAATTCTTATCATGATACCATGCTTCAAGAATAGCAGCAGTAAGTTGATTCTTGGTCACATATGAATGCCTTGCCAATTTTGCTTTAAGAATACCCCAAATATTCTCAATTGGGTTGAGGTCTGGGCTATTACCAGGCCATGGAAACACTTTAATTCTATTCTTTTCTAAGAACTGGGAACCATCTTGGATTTGTGGCATGGTGCTCCATCATGCATGAAGACACAGTCTTCAGGAGTATCATACCAGTCGGCTATCTGTGGGATGACATTATTCCGAATGACTTCTAAGTATTTTGGTGCAGTCATCATGCCCTCACAGATATGAAGTCGTCCAGATCCTTTATATGTGACGATGCCCCAAACCATAACCTTAGTTGGATGCTTTACAACTGGACGAGTTGGATGAACTGCACCTGGAATCTGCCACACTTTGCTTCTATGAGCATCCTGGCACTCGAAAATACTTTCATCACTGAAAGAAAGTCCCCGTCAGGTTTCAAAATTAGATTTTGACTGGATAAATCAAAAAATTTTCGTAAAAAATTGAAAAATTTAAATCTAGGATCGTGAAATGCATGTTTTAGGGTCTATTTTCTCAATATTTTCAAAAATTTTCGCATTGGCCAAGGACGATGTTGTCCCCCCGTTAGAAAATGCTGCGTACGCCCCTGATTAGGTGCAAATGATGGACAACATTAACGCTTATATATATGTGCTAACTACTTGACATAGATCATGTCATTCTATGGTAATATAGTAGACCATGAATAGAACCATAATAATGAATAGGTGTAGCCTAATCCATAAATTTCAGAGAAACAATATATAATCACGCTACATGCATAAAGCAGCAAAAGTATATTTGAAATATGTTATCGTTGACAGCAGACAGTTGTTAAAAAAGACTCATTTCACCATATCAACAAGAATGGTTCAGAGTACTATTCCTAAGCAAATATTTAAATTCTATGAAAATTATTTTGAAAATCCTAATAAACTTATTCAAATGAAAATCCAATTAAAATCCGATGAGTTGTGAATTTTGCTTGGTTCTACCAATTCCAACGTTCAATTGGAATACAATTGTGTTCCAATTCTAATAAATGAACTAGATTTGAACTCTCTACCACCTAAGAAAGTATTTAGTAATGAAAAAATTTTTAACTTTCAGTTTTTTGGGATTTAAATGTTATAATACAGAAAATCTGAAAAACATTCAGCAGTATATAAAATTATTAATCAGGCTAATTCCTCCAACTGGGTACAATAAATCATTAATGTGCGAGACTGTAAAAAAGAGTTAAATATATGCCCATTAAGTTTTACTTGTTTACTGAAAATAACGTTTTGAAGGTAAGAGTAAAAACAGACAGCTTCAAAAAATCTTGAGTGATATTTGAATTTATAATTTCTAAGGTAAATTTCAGAAGTCAGTTGACTTTGTAATTAAATGTATACATATCGTAAACCGAATTTTTATAAACTTAATCAGCATGGGCTGGTCTACTGTGGAACATGTTTTAATGTAACGTTGAAAATTTCTATTAAAGCGTGTTGCTGGGGTTGAAGTTGATGGAAAGAATAAAAATGTTTCCTTGAGAATCCTGAATTTTTGAAAAATAATTATGTGCAAGGATATCCCAAACCCATTGAGGCGTGCCAGGCGCAAAGTCAAAGGCCGTGGTACCTACCTATAAACGCTTGAAATTGTTCTTTTTTAAATCCTTGAGCACTTTAAGGATCTTTGTTGATTATGCCGGCTCAAAGCATTAACCTGCTTTATTCTAGAAAAAAGCGCGCTTATCATTATTAAAAAATCTGCAATAATTTTGTTTGTATGGTTCAAGTACAGCTTTTTTAGAAATCTGTGGATATGGGTTGAGTTGGATAGTAATAGCATGTTAAAATGCCTACACTGAGGAATTTTGATAAATTTATGAAAATGCATGTTTAATTGCGGTTTCTACGCACCTGAGGGTACACTATAAGCCAAAAAATATTTAGATAACATTTCTGTTTTCTTTTGTCAATTTCATCTCAAAATAGAGCGTTAGTCATTGTAAATGCCTTTGTAAATCCCAAAGAAAATGTCAAGTAACTTAATAGTCACTTTTAGATATACTACAAATGCTCAAAGAAATTTTTTAGAAATGTCAAGAAAATTTAAAAGATGTTAATGGGACATCGATTCACACATATCCGATTCAAAATTGCAGTAATTTAACTAAATTTTGTTCAAATTGTTCTAAATTGCGTTTTACATATATATATATATATATATATATATATATATATATATATATATATATATATATATATATACATTAGAGCAAAATATAGTATATATATATATATATATATATATATAGTATATAGTATATATAGTAAATACTAAAAAGAACACTAAAAATCTGGTCATTGAGTTAGAGGAAAATTATATTCAACAATATGTTAGCTTGTTTCTTCCATTTAGATATATTAAAATTATACCACAGATGAAATTGAAATGAGATAAACACGAATACAGAGTACACTAAGACCTACATTTACACTTTTTCTATGAACAAGGAAAGTTGGTGTTTATACTCTTCTTACAAGTTGAGGCTCAAATTGACCTCATTTTGTTCCTATAGATTATCCATTTTCAACCTCAATTTTTTCATTTTTCTTAACTTTTCACAAATATATGTATCATTCTTTCTAACTTGATTCTAATGTTGCTAAACTTTTAACAGCAGGGTTGCATATGGAAATGGAAATTTCTATTCTATTCCATTTCCAGATTATGGGAATGGAAATGGAATGGAAATTTAATGGAAATTTATGGAAATATCATATCAAAAAAATCATTCTCAACAGTATAGAAAATGTTCAAAATCTCCAAACTTATTGAAATATAAATAATTTTTTAATAATAGTCACAAAATCCTTTAAAATTACCAAAATTAGTCTGAATTATACAAAACAGAGAGAAGGGAAAGACAAAATTTGGTTAATGTCTAAGGATATTTATAAAGTAATCGTATTAATACATACTGGTACAGGTGAACCAGTTCAAGATTCCATGTGTAAATATGGAAATTGTCACCCATGATTTGAAATTTTTTAAATAATTTGCCGGTTTGTGTCATCAAACTTTCGTTAAAAATTCAAATTCCAACACTGTGTGTTCATATATACAGTCGTGACAACCCAATTAATCTAAAGAAAGTTTATGATGCACAGCAGTTTACTTCATGAATTTTTCCATATAGCATCCCATGCTTATATGACTTCACATTATTTAATTTTTATTCGATTTAGAGCAGTAGTAGAATAAATAACTACTAGATATGAAATTGAAACAGATATTAATCAAAAGCATTACAAAATTCTATTATGTTTTTTTTCAGCAGTTTTAACCAATCCAATTATTACACGGGCTTGAACTGAATTTAATTTCTATTCACATAATAGTTAATTTTACGAGCCACTAGCAGGATTCTACGAGACCACTCAATCTCAGGGATAGGACCGGTACTAATTATTTCAGTGGACTGGGTCTAACTTGGGACTAGGACAAAAAATAAGGCCCTGGAACGAATAATTTTTATCAAAATAGAAGTTATTCTATGAAATCAAAGAAACTAACTAACCAGAATATTTAATGGGATTGTGATGGGACAAAATAGGACTGAAACCAGAAAAATTCTGGTTGTGCAGAGTCCTAACCACTAGCTCTAAGAATTATAAAAAGATGTAAAAATTAATCGAAAAATATGGAAATGTGTTTAAAATTGTTGCGAAGATTGAATGGAAATGAAAATCAATCGTATTTCCAAATGCAAGCATATTAAATAATAATAACGAATGCAATTGAAGAGTAAGTACGGATAAAGTGTTTATTCTGATATTGATAGGTTTTCAAAACCACTCTATTATCATGCATATTGTAACATATCGGTGATGGTTGTTTAGTATCGGCCAGTCTAGTGTTTTCAGTTTTCAGCATTTATTCTTAAATATCTTGGTAATGGCTTTGTATATAATATATAACGCCAATTAATTTTTGTAAATAGAGAACAGTTTTATAGAGTTGAATGGCAAGACGGAAATGAGTGAATCCCTGTGACATTACAATATTAATAAACAAAATATAAAAACAGTAAAGAAATACTTAATATATGCATTTTCAGGCTTAGCATTGTTTCTTATTTGCCATTTTCAATTTCATTTTTCTTATAAAAAAATGGTAGGTAGTTTGTGTAGTTCCATAACTTTCATGTATCAATTATATGCATTACATAAATTACTTTTAAATACGCATAAATTTCTAAGCATATTGACAATATTATTTAGCATATCAAGTATTTCCAATGTTAGACTGTATTTTTTTGAATAATACTGTAGTGACTGGTCATGAACTAACGGAATTTCATTTTTATTGTTGAAATAATCATTTATTTTTTATTGAAATGTGTCACGTGTGACTCTTTAGTGGGTTCATCAATGAGAATGAATTTATTTTTGGAAAAATTAATTTTTCTTTGATCTATCAACACAAAGCTACTCGGTAACGGAATTTCAAAAAGTGGACACTTTCAGAAGTAAATAGCATTTACATCATAACATACTGTTCCTCTATAAAATACGTATAAAATAAATGTTATATTCTTTTAGCCATATTGCTCTATCTTATCACCAAATATTGGCACAGTTGATACATTAATTCCATTAAATATTAAGAAAGTAATTGGTTCTACATGGTATGGGAATTTCAATGACCCAGTTACCAGGCATAGATTCGTCTTTTTACAACGTTTACAACCATTAGTCCCCAATATCACAGTAATATCACTGTAATTAGTTTCTTAGGCGTATATAAATATGTAAATATAAAGAAGTACAATATAACTTCAATCT
Source organism: Hofstenia miamia (assembly GCA_900660155.1). NCBI lineage: Eukaryota > Metazoa > Xenacoelomorpha > Acoela > Hofsteniidae > Hofstenia > Hofstenia miamia. The sequence continues at coordinate 668,297 of CABFPE010000070.1, read as the reverse complement.
TAATTTTTCACTTTAAGTGCTAACTATCACGTCATTTTTTTCATTGTTGCTTACACTGAAAGAAATAATTTGCAAAAATTTAATTTATTACTTGTAAACATAACATCAACAAAAAATCATATTGTATACAAAGAATTAGTTCCAAAATATAAGGATAAAATATGATTTTGGTTTGATTTTAAATATGCAATAAAATATGAGATCTAGTGTTTGCATAGAGAATATCCAATATGCAGAGTATACCTCTTATTTCCATGCCCAGTGCAATAGATTCAAGCAATTTAATATATATTCAACTGATGCATGTCTGCCATAGACTTAATTGTTGGTTATTTATAGTATTTCATTGTAATATATTTTAAGATATGTGAAAAATCATTACGTTTATATTGCTAATTAACATGTTAAATGATAAAGGCATCCAAATTACATTTTGGTAAACAAATTCATACATTAACATAAATATTAATTGCATAATTGGACGGTGCTTTCTTGACAAGGCCCTGTTTAGCTAATTGTAGAGATATAACCAAAACAAATCACTACGCCCGTCGAATATTCCCCAAATGATATGTAGTTCAATTTATAACGATATCAACTATGAAACATGCATTGTTAAATTGGCAAATACGTTTTTAGAGGTTGATTAACTTATTTTGAATCTTGAATCTTTTGTTGCTTCCAGTTGGTTTTGAGTAAATAGTTGTTGACATATATTTCTATATGCTTATGAGCTTACTTTGGCTTTTAAATCTTTTAAAACAGTCTACTTTCACTGACTAAACATATTGAAGTCTTCCAGTAGATGTCATTTTATTAAATCAAAATAGAGATTGATTCGAAACAAGGAAATTGAGACTGTAAAAAACGGATACTTTAATTTTTCTCGTTGTTTAATAGTATTTAGAATTCTAAGAACCTTAGTTAAGTGGTTATTTATTCAATAACGTATTTCGAAGATAGAATCGTGTTGTTAGATTAGTTTATAAGAAGATTCAATCGATTCAGTTTGACATTAAATCGGTTTAGATAAAAAACCTTTCAATGGCATTTTCTAAATTGATTTAACTTATCAAATTACATTTAAAAATTTATGTCAATTTGATACTCCTATTGTTCTGATATAAAATTTATAGAGATAAATATTCAAATTACATTTAAAAATTTATGTCAATTTGATACTCCTATTGTTCTGATATAAAATTTATAGAGATAAATATAGAATAATTTTTAGTAATGTCAAAAATTCTTCCTATATATATATATATATATATATATATATATATATACGAAACCGGGCAACACTGTGAGAAATGAATTGAAAAAAGGTAAGCCCATAACATGTTTCAGGTTATACCTGTAGAACTATGAAATTAAATTTCTCTATTAGAAAGATCACCTACAGCTCAAATGCTATTTGATATTAGCTTTGGAAACAAAATATAAAAATATATTTTACAGGATGACATAAATCACCACAAAAAGGACAACTACATCAACTGGAATTTCGGTGTTTGCTAAAATCCGAGCCTAAGCCCATATGGATAATCCAAATTTGCACTGGAAAGCAAAAATTTCACAGAGCAGTTCTCAAACTCTCAAATTTATTCCGAAAATCAAAAGCAAATTTGCTTTTGGTGTTTGAAATGAATTTAGTTGACAATTTTGTGGATAAATTTCAAAAAAATTGATCTAAATATTTTTCAGATGGTAATCACACAGAATAATTGAAACATCAGTTATGACAGAACATAGGGAATTCTTGCAATCATTATTATTCTCATTTAAAAGAATTTTTTTCTAATGTTTTTATGAAAAACATAGAATTAACGCTTTAGTTTACTGAACAATGCCATTCAGTATTACAGAGAGAAGTGGATAAACCAAGGGAAATATTTATAAACTCAAGTTTTTAATGAGTTTAGCATCTAAACGGCGACAAATTTTGAAAGTTATTTTAATTAATGTGTACGTTTTAATTATATGTGTACATAGTGTTGGTTACGTTACTTTAAAAAAGGCAAAACATATTATTGAGTCGTGTTTAATAAAGTAATATGTAACTTTCTACTCATTGCTTGCACAAATAGTATTTTATATTATAAAAGTAGTTACTTTATTTATTACTTTATTGCTCATCAACTTATATTCAAATATAAAACTTTACTTAGCGATGCTAAGAACTATGTTGTGTATTAAATAAACCAAAACATATATTTATAATTTTCTGCCTATGTTTATTCTGTTAATAACTGTGTTAGAAAAGTTATTGCAAAAAGCATAAACATGTACAGCATAGCGAAGCATAAATATAGGAGAAACAAAGCCAATAACCATTGCCAAGGATAACCATCGACTACTTTCATTATTGCAGTGTATTATGACATCATTGTGGTGAACAGGAGAACACCAGCAAAATCATTATTAGAAATTGATCTTTTAGGAGTGAATCACATAATGCTAAGAAAATTAGAACGGTCGGCCCTACCTCATAGATAAAGCATGATGGATGATGAACTCCAAATACAGATCCTAAATTTGGCTATTTTAATCTCAGTTCAACCTTGAAATAGCCGGCGGTGTACGGATTATGATGAGATATTGACAACTGCTTTTAACAAAGGTTGATATTAAGGTTTAATGCTTTGCGCTACGTGCTCCACATGCAGCTAGAAACGACTTGAAACTACTTTAGTTGTTTCATTCTTATCCTCAATGTCAAATCCATGTAGCTATAGATTATGCAGGAATATAGGCAATTTGTTTTATCTTTCAGAAGAACTGATTTCCCTGAGTATGCAGTATTCTCACTTAAATTTGACTGCACAACTGTAAAAATTCTGAGTGTTTCAATGGATATCGAAAGAGATGAAACACTGAAATGAGCTCAGGCTGATAAGAACAACAATACGGCATAGTGTCTTGTTTTCTAACAGAATCAATAGACCATTGATTGGGAGCTGAATGCATTTGATAGTATTCTTGAAACCTATGCAGAAGACTGGAATGAAAGTGAAAATTTCAAAAATGCTCAAATAGTATGCTTTATGGATTGTAGAGAAAAGCTAGAATAAATAAAAAACGTTATTTTGTTTTGTGACTATTGTATTGATAAATTACCTCCTATGTCATGTATTGAGACTTATTAGGCTAAGTTTCACAGCATTGGGCCACCTCTAACAAAATAAAACTTTTTGAGAGGGTCATACACACAAGAATCAAAATTTGACATTTACAACTTATATAATGGTCGCCCTAATATATACAGACAAAAATATGAAGACAGTTAAATCAATTCACTTCAAAGGCAGCCTGCAGCGCGCATTGTGCTCTAATTTGACTTGATTGACATTGAGGCACTCGGACGTGCCTCAGTAAACTACTTCACACTTAATTTGTGGCAATTAAGCTGGTGCATGTTGTCTAATGCTTGCAAACAAAACAAATTACCTATTTTTGGTTGGATATAAATATAGAGACACCTGCATATTGGTTCAATTTTTTTATTATTATTATACAGTAAAAATGTACTTATAAATTGATATTTGTCTATACTAAGTCTGCGTATATCACTTGTTGCTTATCATTCTTTGCCATGCCAAAAGACAATCTCCTTGCTATCCGAAAGCTCATCATCCAGACGTTCCACGAAAACTCCAGTTTATCTAAAATTTCACGGCAAGTCAACGTCTCTCGGAGCGCTATTTTAAATATTGTGACTTGTTTTAAGCAGGACAGAACTTGTGAAAAATGACCATGAAGCGGCAGGACACCAAAGTTCCAGAGGATGTCCAGGGCTGACCCAAGCCCAGTGGCATGACCATCATGGATTGAGCATTAAGACTGTCCAAAGAATCTTAAAAAAATATGGACTCTGCAGTCGTGTATCAGAAAAGAAGCATTTTATACACAAAAATAGCGGATTGCCCGACTAAGGCTATTTGTTTGGATGAGACAAAGAAAGAGCTTCACCCGCAGTGCTGAGAGTTTATGTGGTGACCAAGTTGAATTCAATAATGATTTCAACCTGCATTACACGTCAAAGCCAGTCAAATTTGATGGGAGCTCTATGATGATCTGGGACGCCATGCTGGGCAATGGGCGACGTGCGTTGACCAGGTAAGAGGGAACCTTTAAGAGGGGCCGATGTACCACTAATTTGGAATGACGCATTCCCCCTGCTTGGACAGGACACATTTTTTCAACA
>CABFPE010000070.1:618371-655366 GCA_900660155.1 Hofstenia miamia | reverse complement strand
TATATATATATATATAAAATTAGGCGACATCCGACGCTTCCTAAGTATGTTAGATGCCTAATCATAACGCTCTTATTCTATGTCCGGTGTTAAGGTTTTCTTTTGTAAAACATAAGACACAAGAATAGTTGCATAAATAAGATTAAACCAAAAATGACAAGTAACTGAATGCATAAACATCAACTTAATTGAAGTAATCTAGATTAATCGAGCACACTGTTTACGATTAATCTAATCTACTTGACCAGCACGATAAATTAATATATCCGATTAATCTCGATTAATCGCGTTGACGATTAATCCTGGTGGATCCCTGCTTCTGACGAGATGTATCACGTGATAATTTTATTCCCATGTCACCTAGCAGAAAAAATTTGTATACAATAGATTTATGGAAAGGAGTCTAAGGATATCTTGTTGCACAAAATTAAGCCAGCTCGAAAAACAATTTTCTGATTTTATAGTTATATATACTTTTGCCTATTTTCTAAGAATAGGTTGCTATTCAGAGCAATGTTCATCTGTATAATGACTTTCTTAACCCCAACTCAATTTCAGTTGATAAATTTTGAAGAATTTGGTTCAATTTCATTTCAGCAATTTTTCATTAAAACAGCTTTCCATAAAATATCAACATATAGGACGTAGGCATTTCTCGCATTTTGCTCGAAATGTTCTAGATTATCACATTATTAGGAGATAGCAGAACACAACTCTCCTAAATTGCATTAATAAAAGCTATACTGTAGAGAATACATCAGCTAAATAAAGAACGCCTACCTTAGTATCTGCAATAATTCTAATAGTAATTTTAAACATTTATAATTAGAACGAGAAATTGGTTGTCTTCTCAATGAAATTTAAGCTAATAATATGCCGTACGTTTCACAATTTTGCTTGGGATGTAGTGTTTTAATGAAGCTTGGAAGTTTTTTTACGCGGCTAGGGTGAATTTACGATCCGGGTCTGGACCTTAACCACCAGAAGTATACTACTAAGGCCGATTTGATTGTGGGAAACCTTTGGCGACCCCTAGCAGCTATTCTGCGTTGAGTCTGAACAATGAAGCCGAAGGCCAAACTTCAGTTTAGAGGGTTGAGCCTCTCCCGCTTTGGTTAACCAAGGGGCTACTAACAGAGGTATCTAAGAGAGCGCCTGCTGATTGCTGCAAAGATCCGAAAACAATATTGGAGTGTCCGACACTGAATGCAAAGCATCTAGTGGTATGAGACTAGACTCCAATGGCACAAAAATTAAAACATATCGAGTCATAAACGAGCTATGACACAGCAAAGCTGCGTCACAGGAAGGCACAGCAAACACTGGCCCCTCATAGGCCAGAAAAAGAATATCCTCCCTGTATGTCCGGCCCATGAGACGCACTCATGAAACTAGCACCAGTAGCAGTTTTTCCAACGCGTTACCACTATGTTGCCGTCTGTGTACCTGAAAAACTTTACAGACAGGCTTATCGACCGTTACCACCCCATATCCACAAAGTACACATGGTTGCACGCTCTTCTACCCTGAGTTTAACGTCAACTGTAGGTGTTATTTTAGCGCCATACGTATGGTTCGGCTTTCGCCTTTCAGCTTGGATGGTTGGCTTATCCAGGAACCACCGCGAGGAGGGACTCTCTGGGACGGTTTAGGCGCACTGTTCTTTAGCCCTAAGTAATGTTTTCCGCCCTTAAATAAAAAAATTAGAAACATTTCTAATAATAAAAAATAATAATTTGCAAAATAAGCAGTTTTAAAATTAAATTAGATTTTCAATAGTTCAATGGTTCCACCCTAATCCTTATCCAGCCTACTTCTCTTGACTTTTCATGAAATTTCTATCCTAAACTGGACTTTACTTTTCAAAAATCTCATCCCTAAACTCGCTTCACATCTCTGCGTTGCTCCATTTGGTTGAAAAAGCAATGAAATTATCGGCTGGTGTTCAATTGCATTTACGCAACCAGTGCATCTAACTATAGTTCTATATCAATTACCCCGGATTGCTACTCAAGCCACTATGGGCTGGCTAAATCTAGTTGTCTTTGAGCAATATCGAATTTATAAGTTATTTTAGTAGGTCGCAAGCAGACTGTATCATTCCTGGATAAAGTTCGTTATCACCCTTTTCCACTTCAAAAAAGACCACTCCCATTTAAAACGACCAAATGAAATTATTTTTTATATAAATTGGCCTTCATTTCATGAAATTCTTCCATGCAATCCATTGAGGTTAAATAACTTTACTTACTTTATAAATTCGAGACCATTGGAGCTTCTATTTTTAGTTTTTTGATGATCATAAAGGGATTGGAAAAAAATGCTGCACCAAAACGCTCTTCGTCCTGTTTTGTAAGAACTTTTTGACGGCCATAACTTGTTTCATTTCGAAAAAATTACCATTTTCCGTAAAATGTATGCTAATTATCATATGAAATATTGAGAATATCACATATATTAAACCACTAAGTTTTCTAAGCTGCCAGTTCAATTTCTTCATTTTTCGTGGCAACCTCAATTCAAGGCTTTTAGTCAATAACTGCTACACTAATGCACTGTAATTGAAAGAAAAAAACAAGGCACATTAACTATCATTTGCTGGTTACAATTCGAAGCATATGGGCTACAGGGTTGTAAAGATATATTGCTTCAAAAGTATTTCATGCATATATTTGATTTAATCGTTGTTGAAGGACTTTTGACCACCACTGTATGTACTTGCAACTAGTGGCTTACAGAACGATATGCAAAAACATTCCTCCTTCAACAAAATACCACATAAATTATCACTAAAAATTCCGCAGAACCTTTTTGTTCATATAAACCATTTCTATATCTTCAGTGCTTCATCTAGAGTCCGACCTATAGAGGGGATTCGAATTCTACGGGAGGGGAGGTTGTGACATATATGCATTTCAACAATATGTAGGCTATAATAGTATTGTCATGACTATTCGAAAATTGAACCGTACTACCCAAAGACATCAAATTTTCAATGCTATTTCAGTTTGATAGAGAACATGCCCTTTATCCGAAATTCCCTTATGCTATATAACTAAAGAAGTTCAAATGTATATTGGATAGAAAATGGCAACTTAGCAATTTGTTTCTACGTATATGGTTATTAGCCCATTAACTGCCTTGCCAAAAGTGAGACAATATACATAAGCTTTATCTGTGAAGAATGTCAACTCGATGTAATAAATAAAGAAGTTCCTACAAGGGAAACAACTTAATTGATTACTTTTTAAGAAATACTGAACCTATGGTTTTCAGAAACTACATCTTTAATTCATTCTCTGACCATAACATATATCTATTCGTTAGCAATGAAATCCTCCACAATAACATGAGGAAGAGAATTTACTCTCGCAGTTTTGCAAAATTTGATGAAAAAACGTTTAGAAATTCCCTAGAAAATGTACCATGGGATTACGTATATACACTGCAAGACCCAGTGCACCATTTCAATATAGATATGTAAAAGTCAATGCCCACAAAAAAATAAACAGCAAAGAAATAAGTGTATTAGAAGTTGAAAAAAGACCTGGAACTCACTTTCTAGAAATCATACTCAAATTAACGTTGCTGCATATATTGAAGTAAAATTAAAAGTTTTCTAAGATAAAAACAATAGATCAAAGAAGAACAAGACAAACACTTTTTGAAAATTTTACTCAAGCCCGAAATAAAAGGCAATTTATTAATAAGTTTTTAAATATAAGAAATATTTTGACAGCACTATTCAAGAAATTAAGGTTAATAAGCATATTAATAAAAATTAATTGCTGAAGCAGTGAACATAGCATTTAGAGAGTTAGGAACGCTTAGAGGTAAAAGGGAACCACTTATCAATAAGATTAGGCCATTGTAGAACGTCTTCTACTTCAGCTACATCAGAATGCAAGAGCTCATCAGAGTTGTAAGGAAATTTGATTCGAGTATTCATCATCCAAAAATATATAAAGTAAACAACTTCTATTATGTTAATAACGTAATCCACATTAACAAATATCTACAATATTTAAAAGAGCAAACATCACTGCGATTTTTAAGAAGGAGACCATGCAGATCGCACAAATTGTAGCCCAATCTGTGTCACAAATCCTGTTTCAAAAATATTTGAGAGGCTTCTATGCAAACAAATATATTCATACCTAAAGGAAAATAATGTACTATGTTCAAATCAATTTGACTTTAGACAAGGGTTTGGAACTATTGTTGCTTTACTAGACATTACAGAGAATACACGTTATTTCCTGAGCAATAAAATATGTAGCAGTGTTGCCTTGCTTGACCTTAGTAAGGTGTTTGATAGTCTTGATTACAAAATTCTAGATGTAAGACTAGAAAACTACAAATTTAGTGCCTCACGAATGTTTTTAAACAGCTTCGTTAACAATAGACAGCAATGTGTACGTATGATCATATATAGCGAGTATTTAGCAACTACTAAAGGGGTTCCACAGGGTACAGTGCTTTGGCTTTCTCTTTTTAATGTGTACTTAAATGATTTGTCAACACATATTGTTGATGAGGAACTAATCCAATATGCAGAAGACATTAATGCCATAAATGCACATGTGAATCCAATAATAGCCACAAGAGATTTGCAAAACACTTTAACCAAAACATGCTAACAATGAATAAGCAAAAAATTCAGGTTATCATCTTCGCTCCAGGTAGGTCAGAAGCAAAATTTAAAGATATGGATATGGTACTTTTATTACAAATATGTTATTTAATTGGACATAATAAGTAATCAAATAATTATCTTGTGTACAAATGACGTATACATAAAGAAAGAAAAGGCTTTTAACAAGTTATTGCTCATCAGCTTCCCTTACATATTCATTAGATAATCGAATTCTTCATGGAAAATATGCGTTAGTAAGATAATTTTTGTCAGGTAAGTACTTCCATGGCACAAATTATACTGTTCAACGTTCGATAGAATAATGTAAGAGAGAAAAAGGATTGGCTTCAATTAAATAATAATCTTTCCTTGGTACGCCCGCACTTTTTTGCTATGAGTGCCATCACTAAAATAGCTAAAGTCGTAAATTCAAAGGCGATGCATAAAAATACTAATTTTGCTGTTGACAATCTTTGTTTTTTCCGTATAAGTATTGTAGTATTATAATTGTTTGTCATAAAAAATGTTGTTATATTTTTAAACCACGATTTGTAATAATGAATTCACGAGTGATATTTAGACGGTATTTTCATTTTTCTTAATATTTTATGAGGTGGGCGGATCTTTTTGGCCAATACTGTATCATATTTGTAAATATGCATGGAACAAACAAATAAGGCCATTGAAGATTAACAAAGTGTTTTGTTTCACTCGAATCTTTTTGGCACAAAAGTTTGATTAAAATTACAAACTGTTTGCTTGAAGATCACAATTGAGATCTCCATTTAGGTTTTCTAAGAATTTATATTTATTCCCAAGTGTTATGTGCTATCTCTGTGAATTCAGTATAGGAAATGCAATGGATTAGTTTGTTCTTTCCTGTATTGATGATATGTTCCATTCAGATTTGTAAACTAGCCGAGTTTGGTCGAGCCGAGCTTGAGCAGAGTATTGTTAATTTGATTGTGCAGATTTTCTTCATTTTCATTCAATATGCCTTTCTTATACTAAAAAATATCGAGCTGAAACGAACTTCATTGAAAAATATTATTGGCAAGCCGAGCCGAACTTCCTCAAAATTTAAACGAGCTGAGCCCAGCTCAGAAATTTCGGCTTGTTGACAAGTCTTGTTCCATTATATAGGGATGAGATCTTGAGTCCTTGTTAATTATTTAATTTCGTAAATTTTGCTTCATTAGTAAACTCTAATCATGTATCAAAAGCTATTCTCTTTTATATATGCATGTTTAGTGCAAACAGATCTGCTAGAATCAACATCTTAAATAGAAATAGGTATTAATTTTGCACAAAAATGTTCATAATTCACAATTGATAGAATTATGTAGCATATTTAGGAATGTTACACAAATGAATTTAACTTAGTTCATAGACATTGGAATTCCCATTTGAATAACACTACATTTGACAGTCTTTCTGTCAATTTAAGCATGGATAATTATTTCACTGTTAGAAAAATGTATTCTTCATTCTATCAAATCAAAGGTTTTTAATATCCTTATAATGCATGTCAATAGTGCGGCTGACACATTTCGACAACACCGCGCTGGAGAAAATATATCAACATGCCATTAACTCTTATTCTTTACCCGTGTTTGTATTAATGGTCGCAATTACACTGAGGCTTCATATCATTTTTACTCCAAACTCGTAATAGTCCCATCCTGTGTATAAGTTGGCAATCCCGTTTCCGGTCGAGTTGCTATTCTTATATCAATTTATGATACGGTACTAATTTAGAATTTGCTAAAATTATGCATATTTAAATAAGCAAATATAATAGTTTGAATGAGAAATACTAAATAAATTGATCTCATCCCCTCTCCCGCACTGATCTCGGTGGTTTGCTGTTTTTTGATTTGATCACGCTCGTGGACCCAGTACCCGGCAGTATTCTGGTTAACTTTGCAGATTATGGAAAAACTGTTTTTCTTGAATATTTTGCATTTTATATCAGTAAATGCTACCTTCTATGTACACATTGGTATTGAAAGACACTACAATTGCCAAATTTATTAAGGCTTTAATACCTCTTGAATCTTCAAATTGAAATATCAATGTATAGTACTCTCTTCTCAGTAGACATATTTCAGTCAAGTTTTATACTTGAGGAAACCTATTATGTAAAAAGAATGCACGTTACACTACTGAAATATTTCAATCATATTTTATAGATGACAAAATTTTTAATACTTGAACATTGCCATTTTTTAAGATTCACCCACCCCACCCTCCCCCATGGATATTCAACGGGAAATATCGATCAAAATATTTTCTTAATTGAATATATTTTTCTTCAAATGTAAATAGAATGCAGTTTAAAATCCGATGCTGCGGGACAATGGTGGAAATATGACTAAAGACATGTTCAAAAAGTATCATTCAAAATTATTCACTGGGTTTCATGTACATCTATGCTCGAGTATGGATTTTGTTAGCTAGTATTGTCATCTATTTCAAATGTTGTATTGAAGTCCCTTAATCCAATATTACTTGAATTCGTAATTGCAAAAGTTTTGTTAAAAGTATTGCGAAAATGATTCATCAAATAATAGGAAACCTTCACAGTGCAATGGCAATCTATTATTGTTTTCTATGAGAAATGGGTGTACAGCCCAAATGAGCTACATGGGCTAATGAGTGGCTGCAGAGCTCAGTGATGACCCTGTATATGAGAATGTATATAAATAATCACAGCATTTAATAAATGTAAATTGTTTCAACCAGAGAAATAAATCAAAATTTTTCACAAATATCAACTTTTATTCTTGTAGTATCAGAAAACAAATATTCCTGTAAAGTCAATGGATAATAATAATTTTGAAGGTTTTAAAAGTCCGGAGATCTGTACAGTAGTTAGCACTAAAATAATAAGAAATTTTCATGACTTTGCAAATGAGACGTCACTACCTTTTTCATATATTGAAGTTCATCAGTAAAGGTTGAAATTTTCAATGAATTTTTACAATTCCCTCAAATATTAATACCACAAAATTTTCCACTATCGCAGAATCATTTGCAATCATCAACTTCAGATTCATTTGCTTTCTCTTGAATGTGCTTAAAAAGGCAATTGAACCTGACGGATTTTCATGTTTTCTAACTTCAAATATCAGAACTGACATCAATTTAAAGCTGCAGCGCCCTAAACCTCTGAAGAAATATTTTGTATTCTGATTATTACACTCTAAGATTTTGTGTTGTTTTTTATTTATTTCACTAATTAATTATTTCACTGCTAGAAAAATGTATTCTTCATTCTATCAAATCAAAGGGTTTTAATATCCTTATAATACATGTCAATAGTGCGGCTGACACATTTCGACAACACCGCGCTGGAGAAAATATATCAACATGCCATTAACTCCTATTCTTTACCCGTGTTTGCATTAATGGTCGCAATTACACTGAAGCTTCAAATCATTTTTTATCCCAAACTCGTACTAGTCCCATCCTGTGTATAAGTTGGCAATCCCGTTTCCAGTCGAGTTGCTATTAGTATATCAATTTCTAATACGGTACTAATTTAGAATTTGCTAAAATTAAGCATATTTTATAATATAACTTAATAGTTTGAATGAAAAATACTAAATAAATTGATCTCAATCCCTCTCCTGTATATGATCTCTGTGGTTTGCTGTTTTTGATAACGACCGTGGACCCGGTACCTGGCAGTATTCTGGTTAACATTGCAGACTATGGAAAAACTGTTTTTCTTGAATATTTTGCATTTTATATCAGTAAATACTACCTTCTGTGTACACATAATTGAAATACATAAATCACATTTAGTCACAAATATCAACTTTTATATTTGCTCAAATATTCCTGTAATGTCAATGGATAAAAATTATTTTGAAAGTTTTAAAAGTCCGGAGTTCTGTACAGTAGTTAGCACTAAAATAATAAGAAATCTTCATGACTTTGCAAATGAGAAGTTATTACCTTTTTTATCTATTGAAGTTCATCAGTAAAGGTTGAAATTTTTACAATTCCCTCAAATATTAATACCACAAAATTCCTATATTTCTTTGTTAATCCGCGCTTAAATTTAAAATATTTTAAAAAATTATATTGCCATTGTTGACTTAAATTGCATGTCCAAAAATATATGACATATTCCAAAAAATCCGGCATGGTTAAGCATATACAATTATTTTTGTAATCAATGAAAAAACATATCTTTACATGGCTTAGTTTTTACAATGTTAGGCTGAGAAATTTACATATTTCATTTGTTGAAATATCCTTTCCACTAAACCAATGCTTATGAGAACAAAATTGTTGCTTTCTAGAATTGATTCAGAAGGTTTGTAAATAGTCACCGTCAAGAATGTATCATTATTTCAGTTTTTAATTGGACCTTATCGTCAGGTTTTAATGACAATTAAGGACAGTATGTTGCTCTTGTTTTCAATCGTGTTTGGCAGATAATTGGAGCTAAATAATTTGAATGCTCAATAATGTATTTGTCACTAAAATATTTACCCTCCAGAACCAAATTTTTTTTAAAAAATTATAGTCATCAAAAACTTTAAAATTTCCTCTTGTTCAATCACATATTTTCCATAACCTATATTTTATCTCAATAATGTAATAATTCATGTTTGGAGTCTTGTATCACTTTCGTATACTTTATCAAGCACCAACCGGGCACTCTATCTAGAACATGCCTTTGACACACAGCATATAGATTTTGTTTTATACATTTTGTTGAAGCTCAAAACAGCATTATGTAATCATATTATATTTTAGCATTGAAAAACGAGTGTAATTTTTACCATCGAAATGCAGCATGAGTCTGTTTATAGATTGAATTTTATCAGAAAGAGATTAAATATATTCTTCAAAAAATTTTTCACAAGACTTACATAGAAGGTGTTGGAATATTATATCATTTATCTCGCACCAATCCAAGTACAATTTTACATTTTGATATGTTTACCTTCATCAAAAAATCTCCAACATCTTTAATCTTTGAATACAGTTGGAGGGAATAAATTTTCCACTATCGCAGAATCATTTGCAATCATCAACTTCCGATTCATTTGCCTTCTCTTGAATGTGTTTAAAAAGGCAATTGAATCTGACGCATTTTCATGTTTTATAACTTCAAATATCAGAACTAACATCAATTTAAAGCTGCAGAGCCCTCAACCTCTGAAGAAATATTTTGTATTCTCCTTATTACACTCTAAGATTTTGTGTTGTTATTTAGCTTTATTGCAATATTTAATTCTTCCTAATGTCTCTGATGAGAAACAATCAATTGAGAACAAGAATGAAATTATAAGAATTCGTCAATTATGAAAAGATATTATTTTAAATGATTCATTATAATTCCATGTCAATTTACATCAACAAGTTTGAATAGATGTTAGAATTGTCCCAATTTGGAATTGTCCGAAACAAGTTAGACATGTGTTTACGTATTCAGAAATTTGTACAATTAATTTGAATTGTGACATAAGCTAAGCTACAATAGCACTAAAAACAATAGTCAATCATAGTATGAAAAAGTTTGCAAATCATAATAAAGCAATAAAAAATAATTTTCTTTTCTTAAAACAGTTAGCTTTCAATTAACCAAAATATTGATATACGTTTGTATGGAATTATTACAAAACAGTAATATGTGTACAAAATGCAATACCAAGCACCAATATTCATATTTATATATAAATATATAAATATATATATATATTATTATATATATACTCACACACAGTACTGGCCAAAACTTTGGGAACAATTTCCAAATTTAGAAATTTTGTATTTTATACTAAAAAACGCAATGTAAAAACAATATAATAACACAATATAGAAACAATATGATAACACCATCTAGAAAATAAATAGTTAATTCAGAAAAACTCACAAATATTTTGTATGTCCGATATTATTGACCAAACAGGCAGAACGCCCATTCGCAGTTATAGCACCCCATATCATCATAGAAGGTGCTAAGCGGACAGTTTGTTGTGTGTAACGTGTGTTGAACATTTGGTTTCTTGGTCATCGAACGTGTGCCCGGTATGATGTAAACTGGCAAATTTTGGATTGTCACTAAACATTACTTGATGCCACATCTCAGGGGTGTCGTGTTGGTATTGCCCGCAGAAGAGCAACTGCTCTCGAATGTTCTTTGAAGACAATCAGGGTTTGGCTGCCGGTTTGCACGATTGAAGGTCAAAGGTAGTATTCAATCGACGCCTAATGGTGCGTGTTGATACATTCTGCACTACCGCACCTAGATTTGCTTTGACTTCAGAAGATGAAGAGAANGCGAAATGGTGACAAAAACACAACTAGAGATTACTAAGGAAGAATCACTATTAACCTTGTCACAGTTGTTACTATCCCCAAAAACACAAACAGTGATTGACAGGATAAATATAGAAAAATGGGGACACATGATCCAAGACAGCACGATCAAATGGATCGACACTGATGATGAGCGATTTCTGGTAGAAATAAAAGTAACNCTTTGACTTCAGAAGATGAAGAGAATGGTTGATTGACGACGTAACGGTGAATGAGACGGTCAGTCTGAGGGGATGTCAGTTTTGGTCTTCCAGACCGGTTGAGAGAGGAAAATTTTACATTTGCTGATAGCGAGTAACACTCCTGGATACCGAAGTTACTGACACGCCCATTATAACAGCTATAGCAAATTCATATCTTGTATCCCTCCTTGTACAAGATATGAATTTGCGCACGCTTTGTTGGTGAAATTTCAATACCACGGACCATATTTCAAACTATAATGATAATGCTTTTTCAGTGAAAATGTATTGTGTGTAAATCTAAAGTTGTGTGCATTTGTTGGCTAAATGAATCTGTTATAAATTCTAAGAAAAATTTGGAATTCCAGGANATGAAATTAATGTTTATGGAAGCATTCACACGCACAGAACTAGAAGAATTGTTGAAGCCATTCAATCAGATCACGGTCAACGTCAAATGCATAACATTGAAAATTGACATACAAGAACGCATTCATATGAAATTAAGCAAAAGGGGACTCATGCAATCTTTCTGGGAGACAATCCCAGAAGCGAAAATGAATTACCCCNGACACGCCCATTATAACAGCTATAGCAAATTCATATCTTGTATCCCTCCTTGTACAAGATATGAATTTGCGCACGCTTTGTTGGTGAAATTTCAATACCACGGACCATATTTCAAACTATAATGATAATGCTTTTTCAGTGAAAATGTATTGTGTGTAAATCTAAAGTTGTGTGCATTTGTTGGCTAAATGAATCTGTTATAAATTCTAAGAAAAATTTGGAATTCCAGGAATTTTACAAAGTTTCCAGGAAATAGCCTAAAACACGCCTTAGACAGATTACTGTTCTCAAACTTTTGGCCAGTACTGTATATATATATAAATTGTTATTAAAAATATTCCATTCTCCCATAGTTGTTGATTGGTTCTAGTGTTACTGTTAGAAAATTGTAGGAAACAAAGTTTTTAGGTAAAAACAATTTCAAAGACAATTGATCAACCGTAAATTAATGTCTTAACTGTGGATTCTCACAAAGTTAAGATTTAAATTACTATTCGTTTAATTGTCCCATGAGGCGAATTTTTAAATATTTCAAATTAATTATTTAACAGGAAAAGTAGATGAATTGCGATTGACTAACAGATGTAATTTTATAGGATGTTCTAAACATTTTATAAGTAAAATGGAGAAAATTTATTCCGGGAGTCTGCTTGCAAAATGTTGACAAAAGTTTAATTTACTTTGTCTGCAAGACAATATAATCATTGTTCTAGTATGATTTGAGATATTAAATTTAGCTCAAAGTAATATGTAAAACACAAATCGCAATCCAATTGTTGCACATAGTCAGTGGCGTACGCAAGGGGGCATGCTAAACCGCCATTCTCTCAAGTTTGCAGAAGTAATTTTGACTGGCTATGCAAAAAACTTTTCTGAAAAATGTAAACTCTAGAATCATGAAATGCTTTTTTTAGAGTTTCGTTTCTCTATATTTTCAAAATCTTTTGCAGGGCTTTTGGTCATGACTAAGATGTCGGCCTCTTCAGTAAATGCTGCGTATACGAAGTCCACCTTTGAAGTTACTTAATGTTAAAAAAAATACTATAAAATTGTTTATTATACAATTTCAACTACTGATTCATAATTGTAATATGTAAATCTAAATTTTCATACATTTCTTGTCACGACTTGATGAGGTGATTATAGTTCTTGTGCCCATCAATTTATTTTAAAACATTGCTATTAATAAATCAAATTTAAATCCAAACTAGTTATTAATAAACTAACAGCTTCGAAAAGAAGAGCTTAAGCAAAAATATGAAGTAGCCAATCAAAATGTTAATAATAAATGTGACAGTAAATTGGCATGAGAAATACTACTCGACAGTTATTACAATTCTACCATCTCTTTTCAATGCAATCTGTTATGGTTAAACACATATATTGGTTTTCAACTTATTTTTACAAAAACTCTGAACTATCGTAAAACAAATATTACTTTGAAAAAGAAAAAACGTACAGTGAACATATAAATTTTGCATATGAAATATAGCATGTATTCATTATTATTTGAATTATTGACGTTAAGCAACCGAGGAATTTCCTAAAAAAACTTTTATTGTTCTTGAAAATATTATGAATTCATTTAATTCTAAGAAATTATAAAGATCTAAAATCTTTCCTATTGAGGTACGTATCAATGGGATCGAGAGATCTATTTACACATAAATAAATAGCTAATGGTCTTTTTTGCTTTTATGAGCACGAGAACTTATAATCAAATAACTATAGGTATGAAGAGAATTTAATTTTTTTCAAAAATTCAGGATTCTTTAAATAAAAAAAGGTTATTTTTTCAACTACTGTAGTCACAGCAATATGCTTTAGTAGAAAGTTTCAAAATTACATTCCGCACGCTCAACAATAGATATCCCAATGGCTAAGTGAAGTGATCCAAATTCAATAGGCTAACAAGTGAAAATCGAACCGTAAACAACACCGGCAACAAATGTCGTTTTACGTTAACATGACCGTAAACCAATTGCCTAACTTGCCCTCGGAAAAAATAATAACTGTGAAGCTTACGTTAAGTGCATTTTTTAGGCAAAAGTTTACAGTATATTTAACGGTAATTATGACGTCACGTTGCAATTGATTATTACAAAAAGCTTTTCAACGATTTAGATTTTTTCAAAATATCTAAGCATATAAATTAATGCAGATATTTATTGAGTTATTTAATTAATCCATTGCATTAATATTAGTGAGAAACATATTCTCTAATGCGATTAAATTGTTGTCAACATTTGCCGATAGGAATTTGGAAGACAAATATTCAATTTTTAGTTCTGCAGGATTGTCACCAGCATTTGAAAAAAGGATTTAATTTCAAAACTACTTATATTGGATTCTCAAATTCGCTGGGCCAATTTATTTAAAACTTATTAATTACTCTTATAGAAAACTCCTGAACCATGATGTTGACAAGATCAGAGTACCACATTCGCTGAAGTATTTCTCAGCAGTCTTTTATTTTTTATATAAAGTGTTTTTTATTAACATATAAACAAATGTTCTATACTTTGAAAATTAAATATGAAGCTCTTTCAAAAGTGTAACAAATTCGAAGGCAAAGACTCAAATGATTCACCGAGTTATAATACTTATTCAACGAGTTGAGTTTCTACTACAGAGGTCGTGCAGATGTGGAGGAATAATGAAATCATCAATGATATTCAAATCTTAAATCTAATCATTTATCCAAATTATTTCGATGTAGAAGATAGACATTTAAAAAATGATTTCTATTAATATTAGGTACGACCAATATAAGATTCACTCCTAAATATTGACATCACGTTATTATTCCATTTTCTTTAATAAAATGACGATATCGTTTTTATTTTGCTGGTCCAAAATACAGTAGGATTAAAACTGTCAGAGAAATGATCCTGACATATTTTGAGCTCTTAACTGCTCAAATTTGTAAGTACTGTCAGTTTATATAGCAAGAGCTAAGGAACAATATTATTTTTGGAGGGGCTGCTTCCTATGCAAAGCAAAATATATTAAATTTATAAAGATTAGATGCAAAAATAAGTGCCACCTGGGATCATTATTGGGAGGGGGCAACCCTCTGAGCCACCCCTATTCCTTAGCCTGTGTTATATAATGCTTTCACATTTAAGTTTCTTGAAGCTAATTTATAAATATATTGCATTTACTTAAACTTGGCAAGTCACTGGTTATGCGGAAGACTCGTCTTGCTTCTTGTGATAATATGCTTAGCGTTTGTGGTCCAAAATTATTTAATGCTTTGTCTGTAACCCTAACGAATTTATCGGATATCATGGCTTTCAAGAAAGCATTCAAACATTAGCTTATCATACAGCAATTAACTGATCTCAACGTTGAATTTGTTATTTTTATCGCACTAGAATTTTTTTAAGTATGTGGCGCTTGATTAAGAATATTTTTATATTTCTTAAAATTCTGATAATTTTCTCAAACCTCAGCTTCCAAAGAACTTTGCAATACATGCAAACATGGTTCTGTCGAAGCTCTAACAAGTCGAATTCACAAGGTATGCAGATTTGGTAAGCAGTCACACGAATCCATAAATTATTACTAGCCCGGTATTTTTACGATGACATTTTGTATTTGGAGTACTTGCTCCGTACTTACTGAATTTTAGTAACAGGCGTTTTAGGTTTAGAATTTTTTATTTTCCTTTGAGTTTTAGCCTATTTAGATTTGAAAACTCCATAAATGAAGGTCTCTTCATTTCAACATCTTATTGATGTTTTCTGGTATTTTTAAATTGTTTTCTAATAGGTTTTAGAGAGTGACATCGGGTACCCGATTTAACCCGATCCGATTTCAGGTCGGTTTCGTATATCAAATGGTTTTCACTTGCAGTCCTAAAATCACTATCATTTTCATTATAACAGGCTAACTGTGTAAGTCAATCTGCTTAGTCACACACGCCATCTTAGATGAAGAGAGGTCTTGAGGTCTGCACTATATGTGTTGTAGTTGTTTGGGATACTGAAACGCAATAGTCTATTTCTGTTTTATTCTCTGGATATGACAAGTTTTACAAAACAATTTTCCACAAAACAAACTTATCTATATACAAGTCATAAATTTTCAAACTGTAATCTTATGAGCAAATGCGCGTTAATTTTGCAAGCTATTCGGATAATTTAACATTTTGTTAATGTCTGCGCAAATCTGTGCAAATGTAACATTTAAGGACCTTCAGCAGTGGTGCTATGAATCTTGATGTTTGTAAATCAGATTTGTAGAAAACTTTATCAGTACATTTGATAACGAAATTTCTTCATGACAAAAAACAAATTATTTCATGTTTAGTGGCATAGTTGAAATATTGGCAATTTTATTTACAACAAATTTGTGAAGAACATCACAAATTCGGATTATTCTCCAAGAGATGAAAGGAGAGTGTGTAACAATCACTATTATTGATGAGGGCAGAAATGATGTCTCATTTGGTGCGATTGGAAGTAGCATTCTTTTTGTAGACTAATGCAATCCAGTTTTGCCCAAACAAGAAGAACTCTTCTACATTCTCCTAAGCTACCCAATTGTAGGCAACTATTATTTGATTATGATTTTAATAAAATTTGACACTGTGCTTGAAACCAATGTGTGTAGTACAAGAAGAGGATTTCCTTTATTACTCAACCAACTTTGGTATCGCATTCTGTAAATGTATTCTTCAACAATTAGAAAAAAAAACTTTTCAGGTGCTAATGACTTTTTACTCTCTCCTCTGTCAAATAAGTTCAGCTTATTTTCATTTTCCCGATGTATTCCCTTAATAAACTTTACTCATCAAATGTAGGCCTATTAATTGCCTTTACATTATTATATTCACTTGATAGAGTTCGTTTAGATGTCTCATTCACTCACTTCATTTATTCTTTTGCCGATCTGTTTTTAATTGCTTTGTGATCAAATTCATCTTTTTCTATTAGTAGTATCTACAAGGATTTTCCTTTATCTTTCTCTCCCTGCTTCCCTTTTTACACCAATTTTTAAAAGTCGGAGAGACATTCGTATTCGTAGAAAACAGCGAGCACGACCTCGATCTCGTAGTGATCACGTGGTGGAGTTCTGGGTGACTGAATAAGAGTGTTGATTTGCTGACACACCAGAGAAACTGATTTAGGAGAGAACGGTTCATTCGATAGAAGTGGTGCAGAACTCTGTTGGGTAGATTGAGTAGGTATCTTAGGGTCCTATGGAGGAGGATTGTGAGGCTGTCGTTGTTCGAATTCATCAAGACGTTGTGTGATACGATCTACTAAGTTGACTATACGTGCGTTAGGCTGATTCTGTGTCATGGAGCGAGTGAGAGGCGGACTCCAATTCAAACTGCCCAGGCTGTAAAAAATTTATTTTCTCTTCACACGTGAACCCAGAAAAATTCAAAATCAGCTCGAAAATATCTAAAATTGGTTAGTTTTTCGTTATGTTAGGTTTTCCAATTTAATATGTGGTAGACCATATATATGAAAAAGAAAAGCCGGTAGATTCCACTAACTACCGACGAATGAACATGACACAGCATTTCTCAAAATTGTGTAAATATATTACATGCACAAACTTAGAAGTTTATTATTGAAAATCACATTTTTTGGTTTTTTGGTTTTCAAGCAGAATTCAACACATCTCATGCAATTATATTAATTACCCCATGAGGCAGACAATTTTCGGATATCAAATTAGAGACAAAGCAAAACTTTGGCCTTTATGATATATTTGATACAAAAGTATAGAGAATTTGTAATAGCCTTTATAACTACATGCTAATATCATCTTTGTTTGAGTTCATATTTCAAGTGTGCCGCTAATTTTACTGTTATAGTAAAGTATTAGTGAAATTTAATTATGTATATTTATTCTAATAAATTCTAGAGTCTGAATTTTGATGATTTATATCTCATCTTACCCACTTCATTGAACACTATTGTGATTTTTATGGTTTTTCATTAAGGATGTATATGCTTTTAAGTTATATTTCTTTGAACATTTTCAGAAAAAATTATTTTGGTTATTTTTAACTAGTGGCAAAGTGTACCTAAAATTAAAAAAAAATCCATACTTAACTCTAAAAAGTGCTGACTTCAGAAAACTTTATGTTCAACATTGAAATAATGATTACTTTTTATACCACATGCACAACTATGAGCTGCTTGGATCACAGAACGGTGAAAAATCGGTGTAATTTTACTTATGTCAAAAAATCAACGTAAATAGGGTTAAGTCATTTAAATCTTTATAATTCAATGCTGCAATAATGCTTGTAATATTATAAATTAAGCTTGAAAATTGAAAAAATATGCTTTTTCATTAAGGAAAAACATTAAAAAATTACGTCTTTTGGGACAATGAAAGAATGGGGGAAGCTTGACTCTACATGCATTTGAAAATGCATCCAATATTGAACAGCTACATAAACATTGATTCATAAATGAATTATATTATTTATTATACATTGTATTATTTAATTTTCCAGCGTTGCCTGCTTGTTATTGTTTAAATTGTAGATTATTTATGTAATTCTTTAGCTGATAAAATTATTATAAATATGGTTTGAAAGATTTTCTTTAAATGTGTTTAACATATTACACAATAAATAAATGTTCAAAACTAAATATATTTATTAATCTTGAAACTTTTATTGAAAGTATTTTTAGAAAAAGCCTAATGAAATATATTTTTTTGGGAATTCTAAGTTGAAGCAGCATCGCCTTAAATTAGCGCATAATTTTTTCGATTTTATTTGTACACTCGTTTTAAAATGTGCGGAATTTACAAAAGTTTGTATTCCTTACTATGAAGGAATATTAAACTTAAATAACTCAGTCAACATTGCGTTACGCTATATGATCAGGCCTGGAAACAATGGTTATCGATTGGAGCGGGACTCAGAATGTACACTGGTTGAATTTGAACATATATTTTTTAGTTTGAATTATCAGATCCAACTTTAACCGTTTTTAATTGAATTTGCTGCAATTTTATTAAATATGATACAAATTGACATATATAAACAATGGTTATCGGTGGGGCGGGATTCAAAATGTACACTGATTGAAATTGAACATACATTTTTTAGTTTGAATTATCAGATATAACTTTAACCGTTTTTAATTGAATTTCTGCAATTTTATTAAATATGATACAAATTGACATATATAAACAATGGTTATCGGTGGGGCGGGATTCAAAATGTACACTGATTGAAATTGAACATACATTTTTTAGTTTGAATTATCAGATATAACTTTAACCGTTTTTAATTGAATTTCTGCAATTTTATTAAATATGATACAAATTGACATATATAAACAATGGTTATCGGTGGGGCGGGATTCAAAATGTACACTGATTGAAATTGAACATACATTTTTTAGTTTGAATTATCAGATATAACTTTAACCGTTTTTAATTGAATTTCTGCAATTTTATTAAATATGATACAAATTGACATATANCGTCCGAAATTTAACGTTCAGTCTATGATATTGCCCTGTAAAGAAACTCACTAAATGTATCTCAAAAAAAATTGCATTCTATGTAGATTATAACAAAAAAAATTTCGGTGTGAAAATTTTAAATATTTACTATTTTTTGTAAGATTTCACTTATACGTTTCGGAAAAGTTGCTCAGCAAATCTTGTACAAATCCCATTACTTTGCGAAAATTCGATGCAAATTTATTATGAACAAGATCAAAAATTGAATCACAGTATTTTTGAACTTTTGATTGCGCTCATAAAAAATATAAATATACAAAGTTTTCCACGATAGAGTTGATTTCTATTTTAATTTACATGTAAACCCATTTATTGAGATAATTTTAATGATGAAATTTAAATTTAGGATAACACAATTAAGGAGAATTTCGAGTTCATTATGCGAAAATTTATCTTATTCCAAAAAGTCAAGGTCATGATTTTTATCCTGCGCAGAATAATTTGTCCATTTTGATGACTCTATTTATATCTTATGCAGGACAATGTATGTACTTTTGTTTTAGGTTATGTCATTCCTGAAATGTACCCCTGAGCTTAGCTCTTTGTGATAATGCTCAGTGGGAAATTCATTAATTCTTCGAAGTTTCTGGTCAATATGGTGTCTTAGTATGATTTNAAAGTTGCTTAGCAAATCTTGTACAAATCCTATGGCTTTGCGAAACTTAGATACAAATTTATTAAGAATATGATCAAAAATTGAATCGGATTATTTTTGAACTTTTGAGTACGCTCATAAAAAATATAAACATACAAAGTTTTTCACCTTAGAGTTGATTTTTATTTTAATTTACATGCAAACCTATTTATTGAGATAATTTTAGGAAGGCCCTTTACAAGCTCATATGAAGAAATTAAAATTTAGGATAACATAATTAAGGAAAATTTCGAATTCATGATGAAAAAATTTATTTTATTCCAAAAAATCAAGGTCATGATTTTTATCCTGCGCAGAATAATTTGTCCATTTTGATGACTCTATTTATATCTTATGCAGGACAATGTATGTACTTTTGTTTTAGGTTATGTCATTCCTGAAATGTACCCCTGAGCTTAGCTCTTTGTGATAATGCTCAGTGGGAAATTCATTAATTCTTCGAAGTTTCTGGTCAATATGGTGTCTTAGTATGATTTTAGCAATGCGCAGAGCTTTAAAATTATTCAATTGAAATTATGTGTATGAAATGAATAAATGTAATACACAATACTTGCGTGAATGATGAATACGTTTTATCTCAGTATTAGAAATAAACTGAAGCTATTATCGTAGCAGAGTAAATTTAGAATTACAATTTGACTAGTAGCTCTATCAAACGTTCATACTATTTACTACTATTTGCTGCTACTACATATATCATCTAAGAAAAAACGAAGTAATGATTCGTACTGTATCCGTGAAATTGAAGTTCCATCATCAGTGGTGCAGCAATAAAACTAAATTACAATATAATAATCCACTTTAATTTATTCGTTAATTAGTTCTTGGAATTTTTTGTAAAACTAAATCATTTAAGTTACACTCAGGGGACAATCATTTTCTCATAAACCTTCAACTTGTAATTTCTTTGATGGACTCACGAGAAAATATTTTTGAATCAAAACTAATTTTCCTTTTATATTTTATGTGCTGATCTAGGAATTACTGAGTGTGTTAGTATACTTTGACATGGCAAACTTCAATGAAACATAGAGTAGGTCAATAAAGTTTAAGTAGTTTGTTCAATGAACAGATTTATTTTTTTACTAATAAATGAGAAAAAAAACATCTACATTTCTGCAATGGACCCAGTGTACTAATTTGAAGCTCAAATTAATTAAGTTTTAATAGCTTATTAAACTAATTGTTAAAACATTACATACATTCTGCGGTGTATCCTGAAAAGATGTATTGAACTGCAATTCTTTACTTTCACATCCATAACTAAAACTGGATTGGAAGTAGTTCATGCTAACTTCAAATTTCCAAGCATTGTGAATACATGTACATGTGCGCGATAAAGATTGATTTCAATGGCGCACAAACTTGAAACATACGTAATCATCAATTACAGTCTTAATAAACTAACCCTGAAAGTTTCTTAATACTTGCACATGTTGCGAAGATACAAAAAAGGAGTTGATAATTAGACAACCTAAAGTGAAAATATGTGAGTTGAACAAATTTAAGTAATATCATAATTTATTTTGTTATTATCGTCGTGAACGAATTTTAATTGAGTCTTTGAGTTTTCACCTATTTGTTTAGCTTGGACCCAATTGCTCAGGCTCATAAAGCCTTTTTAGCAAACATAAACAACCATTCAAAAACAGAGGGGTTGTTGTTTTTACTGCGATATTTTACTTTCTAAAATGACTATGATCAAATGATTCATGTTAGTGGTATTATATATTATATATATATATATTAGGGGTATTCACATGCTAACCTCAAATTTAAAAGCATTGTGGATAAATTCATTTAACATAGAATATGTACATGTGCGCGATAAAGATTTTTTCAATGGCGCACAAACTTGAAACATACGTAATCCTCAATTACAGTCTTAATAAACTAACCCTGAAAGTTTCTTAATACTTGCACATGTTGCGAAGATACAAAAAAGGAGTTGATAATTAGACAACCTAAAGTGAAAATATGTGAGTTGAACACATTTAAGCAATATCATAATTTATTTTGTTATTATCGTCGTGAACCAATTTTAATTGAGTCTTTGAGTTTTCACCTATTTGTTTAGCTTGGACCCAATTGCTCAGGCTCATAAAGCCTTTTTAGCAAACATAAACAACCATTCAAAAACAGAGGGGTTGTTGTTTTTACTGCGATATTTTACTTTCTAAAATGACTATGATCAAATGATTCATGTTAGTGGTATTATATATTATATATATATATATTAGGGGTATTCCAAAATTTATTTTTTTGAACTTTAGTGTGGAATGGTGGACAAATTTCATCAAGAAAAAATGTAATAATAACATTTTTCACATTTTATTAAATTACTTCATGCCTTTTCTTCACTTAAATTTTATTAAGAAGGTTAAATAAGCAGTGTAAAAGACGTCTGTTATTGTTAAGGAAAATATTCTTGTTTGTTAACTAAAGATTTATTACTGTGGACTCCACTAATCTCCCAACCCTCTCCACCCCTCTTATATCCTAATTTTCAAAAAACGTTTAAGCTATATGTGAATATTGAGACATAACTATACTTTTAGTGTTTTCATAAGACAAAAACCATTTTTTTACTGCTACCCATGAATGAAAACTGCCTCAAAAGACTAACACTAGCTGTCATGCATATATAAGTTAAAGTTTTTGTGCAAAATTGCACCTGCTCTCAAAACCACTAAGTCACAAAACAGGTCTAACTGTTGAAAGGCCTTAAAATATTTTCAAAACTTCCCACAACCACAGATATTATTAGCAGAATTATGGCTTAATGGGCATGAAACTTTAGATGGACCACTAAATTTATTGGGCTTTAGTTTATTAATTGCTTCAATCATTATTACGTATAGTCAAAGAATGAAAAATGAGTTGAGATGTTTATAATTATTAATGTTTGGTGATTGATATTTGATATAGGGTCCGTTAAATTTTGCCAAGTAAACAAATATTTCATTTAGAACATTAGTAATATCAAAATCATTTGTAAATGAGTTCCCATCCGAGTCTATAATCTCCTTAATGATTACAGAGACAGATTTTCCAGTGTTCGCAATTTCATGAATGAGCTTTCATTTGGACTTTTGGTTTGGTAAAATTTTGAATTCATTTTTAATATATTTATTAAAATATCTACGATTTTCAGTATTTGCTACATTTCTTGCTTTTTTATAAGCTAAGAAATTTTCGCTAGATTTTGTAAATGAGAAATTTTTAAAAGCTTTGTTCTTTTCAATAATCAATTTTTTGCATTAAATCAGTTAACCAAGGTTTAGATTTGTAAAACTTAGAGGAAGAATTTTTAAGTTAAGTAAGATCTTTTTTCCGGACAGAAAATACTAAAGTGTGTTTTTCAAAGATAAAAATATAATTTTCCATCATAGAATTATTATCTTGTGCATAATACATTTCATGGCAATTTTATCAAGACAAGCAGCTCAGAAAGCTCAGAGAGCTCATGGAAGGTCATCATCAAAGCACTGATTCACTTTAAATAAATATTAAACTTGCTTCAATTGCACAACATTACATTTAAAAATTGGCAATTTTTATTGTTTATAAGATAGGACTGTATAGAATTACCGTAAAATCCCAAAATGGAGAGGAAATGACGTTCTTTACGTTTAGTAGTGTTCTTTTTTATTCATTAAGCATATTTTATAATTTCTCCAAGTTTGGAATCCCAAGCTTTTGCAAATTTACAAAAAACCTAACTAGGAATAACCTATATATATATATATATATATATATATATATGTAAACAATATTTTCAAGAAGTATATTTTCACAAAAATTTAAATTTCCTATGCGGAATTACATACAAAAAACAACGCATAGAATGTAAGAGCTATACCATAGTCTTCAAATAATACAATTCTTTCAAAATTCATTCCACTGGTGGTCCATGATGCAAATCAGTGAGGGCATTGCTATATTTCTTAAATTTTTCTTATATTATAATTACTCTCATCAACTTTCTAAATGTTAACACGCTTTGGTTATTTGCTCAAATTTAATGAGCCATACAATAGGGGACATTATTTAAAAATAACTTTTTACCGCTGGATATCAGTGGATCCAACGAAAACTCGATTGCTCGGTTTTCCATCTAGTTCTGGAAAAATGTAAATCTCATTAATATGGCTAGCACCTTGTCAAATATAACAGCCTTATGATCTCACTAGTGATTTACGTTTTTAGAAGGTTGAAACAATTCATTAACTAACCGATGTTCTGTAATCCCATAATATACTCAATGATTCCTTGAAGTATATTTTTGTCCTTTTACATATGCAATAAGGAATTCTAATCGTGTTTTAATTAGGATGCCTTTATCCAATCGGAACATGACAGGCACTCATCAAAATTAGATGTGCAAATAAACACTCACTTACTTTAATAGTTTCCAAAGACAATAACCAGTGAAACAGCTTTACTGTCATCATTCTGAAATCAGTTTTCTTTAAAACAAAAAATTATTTGAATGCCTATAAGTTGTTACTTTGCTATTATTGCATTAGTTTTAGACATGCCTATTATCAAATTGTGTAAAGATTGAAATTAGTTTGCTCACTGGGCATTAGATATATTGATGCAATTTCACATAGTTTTAATTTATAAATTTTGACAATCATTCGTAGTAACAATGTCATCTCCAATGATTCCATCACAATATACCGCTGTAATTGTACTAACATAATATCTTTGTAAAATATTAATGTAAATTGCCTTCAAATAACAAGAAAAACCCTCATAAAATAACTCCTTCCCTGGTCTATTGAAAGTGCAGCAGGTACGGTACAGGTAGAGTTGTCCCCTTTTTGCACAAAACTGTTGATTTCACATATTTGTTTAAACAAATAATTGTAGCACTTATATATTCTTTCTACTGCTTGTAAGTATTAAAAAAAACTAATGTTTTCATTAATAGATTGATGTATTTTGTTTTGCTGCAATCTATAAGAGCATATTTGAAGAAATAGAATTTTCTTTTGCTGAATTTTTTTGCTTTATTGCAGTCCACATTACCGCAAAGTTGAGCATTGACTGTCATGTAACACTTTCGTTGAATTGTACATGTTTGCATTCATTGATAAGACGGACTGAAGCAATCTAAAGTGAAATGCCGGTGAGAATGGTGAAATTATCTCATCCCTTTTGACACGTGATATTCACTTTAGTTTCACCTTAAGGTCGTTCATGAATATTTAATGAGACGTTGCAGTAAATTGACAAAGTCGTTTTACTTCACTCCCAATACTACCTGCTATCAACTATTTTACTGGGAATTACACATTTAATATAAATTTAGAACATGACATGGTTGCAGATTTGCAGGTGGAATAGGCTCTGGCCTGGATGGCCTTTTTCATTTCAGTTGTACTTAGACCGAATTAATTAATTAGAAACTTATTTTCAAGCAATTGAATAAAAGTCTGAAACGTGAAAATAGCAATAATCAGAGAGAAAAGTGGGTAAACTCACACCCGTCCTGGGTTGGGTCACTCTTAGACGGGTCGGTTCGTGGGTTATTGCTAGACAGGCCGGATCCGGTTCCGGGTTATTGTTAAAAGGCGGAATCGGGTGGGCTGTAAAAAAAGTGGCCCGTTTCTCACCTTGTGAATAGTGATTGACATTTTTGGGCTTTTAACCATTAATCGATTAAAATATCATAGGGTAAACTGGAATGAATCGGACAAATTTCTTGTGAATCCACTTTTTTCAACATCAACATAACATTTTTATACGTTTTTTATTAAAAGTAATTGCCAGCACTTCATGCAGCATGTCGAACATAATTTTTGAAAATATGTAATAATAGGGGAAAAGTTAATCATAACATCAACATAATGCATTGGGGTGATTAGACAGTAAATGGGGTGAATTGGACACAACATTAAAAAAAAGGATCAGCACAATGTTAAAATTGAAAAATCGAATGTTTATGTAATACAGAGCATCAAAAAATAGAAATATATTAAATCGGTTTCCCAGTATTTCACAGCACATCGTTGTGACACGCAGCACAACACATAAATGTATTCGTAAAACATCCCTTAAAAAGAATGTTCATTAAATGCTTAGTCAATCTTCCTACACAAATTCCTTCTATAATAACAAAATATAGCTTTCCAATTAGAGTCCTGTGGTACTAGTTCCAAATTCATAACATGGGACGTTAGAAGGACTAACTTTTCATCATCAATCTGGGCGGGGACCAATTTGATTTAATCATTGCTTTTATATTGTATTATATTGGCAATTAAATATATTTGCAAAACTAAAATATTTCTGTAATATCTCATTCAGTATTCCACTTCGTTAACAATGAGAAAAATTTGCTCCTTTAACCTGGTTATTGGAACAGAAGTAAATTTACGCGACTGAAACCAGCGGTAACGAAACTAAATCACAAAACTAGGCCCGGACCAAAACTTAAGAATTGACCAGCGGACATAGCCAGTGCAGGATCGGAAGCGGAAATGTGTGATCACGTAGTTCTCTATTTTAAATATAATTGCAATAGGCAAGGACGGTCATTAGGTATTGCTTTTAAATGCATTTGAATCTTAAGCTGTTGAATAACTCACAATCATAATACTTATAATAGCAACTCAACCAGTTTTCTTATTGAGCACCTAAAATAATATGGTGTAGAATTTCCATGTTAATATGAATTAATTAATCCATGTAAGCAAGAATCTTAATAAATATATGTGTGCTATTTTCACATTTGGATTGTTTTCTTTGAAGTTAAAAATTCTTGTTGATCTGATGTAGTTCAAACTTTTGCTAAGATATGAAGCATTTTGTCTTTGCGCCCGCTTAGAAAAAAAAGAATACAATCTGTACAGACTATTTATCACGCGCTATTAAATAAAAACTATTAAGAGAGGTTAAAATCCAATATTCTCTTCCAAAGTACTAATAACGCTGTGCAAAGGTGCCACATCCCAAATATTTACTGAAACTAATAGTGAAAATTTATTATGCTTTCTAACTATGCAATAGTTAATGCAAAGGATAAATGTTAATCTTTAGATTTATGTCTAAAATTCTTGACATGATGAAAGTAATTCTGTAACAAATTCATAAAAAAATATTTTATATCGGCGATTTTCTTCTAAAACTCTAGTAAGTTTGCATTCAAACTAACAAATCACTAGTCTTAGTTACATAGCATAAATAGAAATATAGCTTCTACAAATTTATTAAAATTTTGAAATGGCATAAGATAATGACTAGATTTCTTTCATTAAAAAAATTGTAAATTTTGCAACGCTTGATTTTTATGCTTCAAACAACACATTGTGTTGTGTACACAATTATACAACACAAAAGGCAAGCCTGGTATTTCACATTGAATGCGTATAAGTTACAAGGAAAACAGATTTTCTTGTCTAAAATGCATGAAAATTATTTTTGATTTTTGTGAATTTTTTTATGAAATCATATGCAGCGATTAACTGTTTGAGAGTAAACTTATTAGGAATATGTTTGATAGCATAAACACTAGATTTAAGTAATGTTTGCAATGACGCATAAATGTAATAAAAGTATTTTTGAAACTCGTGTTGCATAAAAATTTCACATTAAATTTAATCATATTTGAGAATATTTGGATGTCGTGGCCTTCAATGTTTTGTGGTTGAATATTAAATCAAATTTTTATTAATAAATTAGCCTAACAGTGTGCACAAATTACTAACACGATACAAGTTTGTTAAGAATGAAATGAAATATATTTGGTTACTTTACTTGCATCAAATGATGAACACTTATTAAATAGGATATTGATTGAATATCTATGAGCAAAATCAACGATTGCAACTTCTAATTTCATTTAATTTTGCTCTTGAAACATCAAAGAGTACAAATGACTTCAATACAAGAACATTTCATTGATAGTAATTGAAAATAATTAAAATCTTAAATAGGTTTGATATACAATTTTATTTACAAAAATTTGTTACAAGATTGGCTGAATTACGATTTATTAACAACTAAGCTATATCAATTTGTATATATATATATATATATATATATATATATAATGTGGAAGGCGTTCTTAAGCACTTCATTGCAAAAAGCAAGAAATAGTTTATGTAGACATGTTTCTAGTGTCTCCACTCATCGTCAGTATAAAAGAACGAAAATAAATACAAACATTATTATATCAAATTTGTAATTTGTAGATCATATACGATGTTTAGTTTTGACTTAATTGTTTATTTAATAGATTCTCCTTAGTTTCTTTTATTATTATGGCTTCTGCAATTTTTGTATGCTTGGTTTGCAGTAAAATAGAAAAGTTATTTCTCTGATGTTCATGACAATATATTTATGATTGAAAATGTCCTCGCATGTGCTCTGTTTGTTTCTTTCATATTCATCACATTTATAATTATATACACATGAAGAAAATAAAGGATTTGGAATAGCATATGTTTTTCAGAAAATGCAATTTTTTCAGAATATGAAATATTGGCATAATCTTGACACTTAGTTGTGGATCTTCATTTTTAAGGTGGTTACTGAATTTGATGTAATATAAGGTAGCTTCCAATTTAATTTTCCTTGTAATGAATCTTTTCTTTGTTGTGGTGTACTGCTAAATATTTTGTCCATTTCTGGTATATATATATACAGCCTTGTGCATAATAGTTTCTGCCTAATGCTTTTCATATTAACGTTGCTTTGTTCGTTGTTACTGGTATTTTGAAAGCGTGAATGCATAATTTCAGAATGTACCTGTTCGCATTTAGGTCAAAGCTTAACATTTCTGACAATGGCTGATCACTTATATCATTATTCACCTCAAAAGTCGTGGTAAAACTATTTTCAGAAAAAAATTGCGAATTTCTTCAATTATCAAAGCAAACAGTATCTTCAATTATTTCACATTATAAAAGAACCGGTCAAATTGGGTCATTAGCAAAACCAGGGCGCTCTTCTAAACCCAAGCAATTTTAGTTTGTCTTTCCAGAGTTGTTCACGCGTTTGATGTCAAAACAGTTGAAAGTAAATTGGATAAATGGATTTTTTCTGCATGAATCCAAAATTTTAAGCAAATATGGGATATATGGTCGCTTAAAATTAGAATTATTTAATTAGTCCGAACTATTGTACACAAGGCTGAATATACATATATATATATATATATATATATATATACTCATTTAGCAAAATTCTGCAATTTATTGTTTTCTCCAGTTTCTTAGACTATTTAACAGTATTATCATAAATTTTGCAACATATTGCGTATTATATTCCTTTGTGAGTCATTTCTATACAAGATCTTCCTAAAACACAATGTACTCAGCTTCACATTAACATCAATGTTTAGTTCTGCTCACATGAATTTTAAACTATTCCATATATTCCAGACTTTTACACATAAGTATATATATATATATATATATATATATAAATTTTTTATGCAAATCTTTTTAATATTAATAGTCTATATACAAAATACGAATGTTAATACAGTATATTCATGAAAAATTTAGCATGTTTCAGGGATTGGGATGAGATTCTTGGCGCTTCCAAGAATATATTGCAACCTCAATCATTTCAAAATAAATTGAATTATCACAATATTTCTATTTCTCCAGAAATCATTCAAATACACTATATTTATAGACTTAATTGTATATATATATATATATTAGAGTGGAGTGAAAATAGTTTTTTCTATTTTGCTATCGGCCAGGGTATAGAATTTGTCTAATTTACTCAGATATGAGATTTAGTTGCAATCGAACATGTCTTTGAGGTGGCGTCAGGCGTTTATGTACATGCATTATGTTCGCATATGCTACTGTAAATGTTGTGTGTAGCATCCATATATGTCGGCTTTTGTCAACTTGAAAATACGTGCTGAATGGAGTCAATTTTTATTTGAGATAGTTTATGGAGTGCAGAAATTCTAATTTTATCGTCTTCAGCAGCATCAGTTTGAGACATTTATTTTAATATCTTGATGGAGAAACAACAGTGCCAGGAACATACTCTGGCAAAATTTGATCCTTTCTGCAGAAATGTGAAAACTATTGTCCTTTTTCTATCAAGCCTTTAAGAATCACAGAAATTTACCGAAATTTGAGTAATCACACCAACTAAACAATGATAAAAAATATTCGTACAAACCTTTCAAAAGAAATGGAATCGACTTTTTCACGAGTCCTGAGAACTTATGTTTGTAGCCCTGACCCAACATGGCAGTTGAAAGTTCTTGCGGAGTATATATATATATATATATATATATATATACATATATATATAATTACAATTGATGTGAAGACAACTTTTCGACTACCTACTTTAGTAATCGTTATCGTTTTTATAAAAATATTTGCGTTAGCAAAAGTCGACATTGTGGTATATTGATATAATAGAATAAGTTTAGTATTTGAGAAATTTTGTTTACTAAGAATGTAGCCTTCATTATATTGCTTGATGATTATGGCCTCAAAGATCTAAATGTGGGCAGTTATAATTCAAATTTTATAATTTGAATGCCAAGCAGTTTCACCAATGCTTGTTATAGCAGTCACAATTATATTTAGAGACTATGGGTGAAGCGTAGCATTCTAATTAAATATAATATTAGTTCGCACAGATTTAAAAACAGGCCTAACTTTGGATGATGGTTAACCTTTTTCATAATTATATTTTTACTTTCAATCAATGGTAACTCCAAGACTATAATATTTTCAGAATTATTTGGTTGTATTTCATTGATATCATTTTAAATGTATGAATTTAAACATTTAGATAGTATAATTTAAAACAAAGTGTTGAAAATAGCAGATCCATCAAACGTGTATATGTAGATTTACGCACATACATGCACATGTAATTGAAAATTGTCAAAGTTTTTTGTAGTTTCTTATGCGGAAATTTTCTTCTCTTCACGTTTCCAATATATGTTTTTTGTATAAAAATATATCTAGCAAAAACAATTTAGAAACTGCGAATGAAATGATTCGTCAAATTATTGACACTGAACTTGTTAAGAAATTTTTTTATTACTAAAATCTAAAAACGCAGTTAAAGAAAGGACCCTTTTTATCGGCTCAAATATTTTATTTTGGTTTGTTCTTCTATCAAATGTACACGGCTTGGGAATTGATGGGTGGTTGTTAAGAGCTTTAGCATCTTATCTCTATAATCGAAAGCAATATGTTAATTTTGACAATTACCAGTGGTGTCCCACAGGGTTCTTTGTTATTTTTAATATTTCTTAACAAACTGCTAAATAGCTGTAATGAAATTAATGTTTGAGATTTTATCATACTCTTATTCTGGGAGTATTCATCTCCGTCATCATAGATTTGCTAGGATTGAAGTGCGTAAAGCTTAATAATAAACAAAGTGAAACATTCTGTTTTAATCTTATAGCCTACCTTGTTAACAGCTTTCAGAAACCCTCTAGCTTATCACCATTCGAAAGCTGTTTGCTTTAAAAATAAAATAAAAATATCATTCAAAACTACTTTGAGCAAAAATATACTGGGATTGGTTGCTCTAGGTTTTTTCTATGCCTCTTCTTTAACTGCAAATTTAGATACTAACAATATTTTAATATTTTAGCTTTGCAAAATAAATCTGTGTTGTTTTTGTTTAGTGAGCTGTAGAATTTTAACGAAAAATAAACTATAGTAAATGTTATTGAATTTTTGTTGGAATTTATCTAAACATTTGTGGTTTTAAAACCCATAATTCTGTAGACTGTCATGTCGCCCTCATACATGTTAGGTTTTTCCTTAGCAATGTTGTTCATTTATTTTCTTTGTGAAACACTAAAACTTGCCAGTCACTTCCTTGGATATATGTTTGCCGAGGTGAAATTAATTCAAGGTAACATTTGCTGATTTTATCAATGCTGACTATTAGACATAGGCTTTGTTTTGTCAAACGAATGCTAAAAGCTTTTAGTAAACATATAACTGCATTTATTCTGTCAGTCCAATGAACATTCATAAAAGTGAAATTTTAATGAAATTATTTGATTTCAGTCCTTTGAAACGGAGAGGAAGTTCTTTTACTATAAAGTCATTTATTTGATAAGAACGCTTAAAATATGAAGGAAAGTGAATCAAACTTTTATTTATTCATGCAAAAAATGATAAGTCATCAATGAAAATTATTTTTATTATAATGATTTCAGAAAATACCAATGTTTTCACAAATTTTAAAAATATTGCCTCGCCAAAGCTGCTATGTAAGACCTATTTTCTTAATATATAAGCTTGCCGTAGGCTTACACCAATGAAATTTCATTACTTAAATCCACGTAGTTATGGATGACTAATGTCATAATTCTCACGGGAAAATAATATTAAAAAATTAATTTTAAAACAAAATGGTGAACGATTTTAAATACACTTGTATATTGTTTTATCACAAACAATACATGAAATTTATTCCCAGGCTAAGTATTTGCATGCATATACAATATTTACTGTATCCATAGATGTACACAAAAAATATTGGGAATTTTGAAACAGTTCAAAACTATGTTACATTAAACTGATAATTTGAAAACAAAATTTCTTTGCTGCTCTTTCCTGGAAATAATGCCCCTGCTGTAAAAATGTTTTCAAAAGTAATCATTTTATCTGCAAAATTGTCTATTAGACTATTATTGTATGATATAGTCAGTAAGATTGCTCTAAATTTTTCTAGCCTACAGAAAATTATAAAATATTAAATATCATTTTCTAATTCAATGAAAATTGGAAAATCTTGAAAAGTTTTTGAAGTTTCTTGAGATTTTCTTGGAGGAAACTTGCAAAACGTGAAAAGAAATTTCCAAGGTTCCATAGAATTCTAAAAATTTAGTTGAGTTACACTTGAAAAGAACTTCTAAGTATATATTGTGGCAACAAACATACTATTTTTGACAAATCAAAATAATTTTGTTATTTAGAAAGTAATCAAGATTTTGATATGCCAATTTTTGAACACCTTAATAATAAGACATTTTAGAAGTTGACATATTCAGAATAAGCATATTTTCATAAATATATTCTTTTGAGATTTCATTGTATTTATATGACAATTTAGGAAAAATTTGAAATATAGCTTTTCACATTGCATATTTTCTATTTAAGTAATTTAAGAAACATACTAATTAAATTACTCATAACCTGGCGCAACATTACTTTAACTTTTGTGTTACTAGTTCCAGTAGCTATTACTTTGGATTTTATGATAAACAATTATATTATACAAATAAATCTATGTAATATCGCATTAATTACATTCAAGGAATGCTAAGATCCTTAAAAGAAAACTACGAACAAAATTCATGATAACTTTTTCTAAAAAATGTTCAAAATCTTTGCAAGAAATCCACAAAATTTCTGGAGAATTTCTTTTAAGAGACTTTCAAGATTTTCTAAGGAAATCAAAAATTAACTAGAGGTAGTGTTTTGCATTACAGATTTAAAGCTGCCTTTACCCCATGTATGTTTAGCTTCAAATATCAGTTCCTTGCGCCCTGGTGGCATAGGGCCAAAAGAGGATGCCTGTCATTAATTAAATAATTAGTAAAACTATAGAATAATATTAACATACACAAAGGTCCTCAATAGGGTCATCCAAGAGTCAGACAAAAAATTTCATCTGGCCTTTTTACTATTGATATTTAAGTTCTGTAAATTTTATAACTTTTTGTCTCTTCCCACAAAAAATTATATGACATTCATGTAATTATTATA
The DNA here is from genome assembly GCA_900660155.1 of Hofstenia miamia. NCBI lineage: Eukaryota > Metazoa > Xenacoelomorpha > Acoela > Hofsteniidae > Hofstenia > Hofstenia miamia. Next base: position 621,734 of record CABFPE010000070.1, on the reverse strand, counting down.
ATACCATTTTAGCCGAAACCACTGAAAATACATTTACCCAAGTGTGAAAACTCCGTACCTAAACACGATAAAAGTATTGTAATGCGATATTTTACTTAGTGTGTTTATGTTGCCAATTTCACAAATGTAACAGTGTTCAGTTACAGGAGAATAGCATCAGGTCACTTTAGTGCCTTGTGCTAGCCGAGCTTTCAAGCCAACGGGTCCTGGCATGGATATAAATCATTTTATGAAGGTTTATTTTGGGAAGCACTAGTGAAAAATTCTTTTTTTACAATATATTGAAAAATGCACCATCAAAAAAAGTTTTTCCTCAATAAAACATTCTAAGTCAGCATTTTTCACAAAATTTACGTCTGTTTTCACTTAGCGCAGAAATGTCTATTTTCACTTGTACGGGACAGCAAAAATGACTTTGCATAAGGAACGCTGGTGCAGAGGTTGAAATTTTCAATATGGTAATTTTCATATTGACATAAAATTTACATAATCTTGTATTGTAATATATTTATAATGTGAAAATTTTGATAGGAAATTGAATTCTTTGAGTTTTCACTGTGTTAACACAAATAGTTCAGCCAATGTTTTGAGTGGAAATATCTTTTCTATAATAATGATTTATCCATAGATAATAAAACTGACATTCTTTTAATTGCAACATAATAACGAGAAATTGACTGAACATCTCAAGCGAAACAGGAAACAGAGGTATTCTGAAATCTTGCAAATACTAATTTAATTAATTATTTCAATTCAAATCTGGGACTCTTACAAATTATTTATTTACTTTATGTGATACTGATAACTCTGATTATTGTGTAAGTCTGGAATTTTAGGCAATACTTAGAAAACCTTAATAGGTTCCTCGAAATTTGAACTGCCTAAGATTCCCGTTGCAGAAATATTATTCATTTTTTCCTTATCTCTGCTTTATAGTATTTAAGCATGTTTTTGTAAATACCATTTGCATGGTGTTCATTTTTACATATTATTTAACTTTCAAGAGATTTAAGCATTAATTTTTCTGTATGCTCAAGACAGGGCTTTCAGGTAAATAGAGATGATATATGTACATATGTACATATGCTTTATATATATATATATAGCAAATGAACATCGCTTGGTGAATTGTAATGAGCCATCGTTCCCGATTCAATTTGTTATTCTAAAAGGCCGTAAGTACTCTATATTGAATTTGACAATTAAATTATAAAACTTATTCATTTTTTATGTAAGCATGTCCTGAATTAACAAAGTATTTTAACTGACTTTGCTAGAAGCATAACTTTAAAATCAACACGGCCTTTTTAAAAAATTTCGACTTATTAACTTTTACAAATCAAAACCTGACATAATGTCAATTGTTTGACACGATTTGTTCTGCTTGAAGCTGTTTGGAACTGTATTTATTATGAAATCCCATAGATACTGAACTGCAATGAATATATATTGAGCATAATTTAATGCTAAGAAACCATGTTTTTCAATCAGAAATATTTTAATGATTTCAAAACTATAAATTGTCGCCAATTGCTGAATTAGTTAATATTTTAATTGGCTATAATTTATTGCCAAATGTTTTAGTTAAATATTGATATGTTGCCATGCCAATAATCTGTATCAATTCCAGAAAGTGTCAGTTATAGAAAAGTTAATAATTTGTTAATTACAAATGGTGGTTTCTAATAAACACGAATTTCCTAAAATCACAGCATATGACAAGTTAAATTGGTAAAGCTCGAGTCTGCTAATGGCAAGAGATTAAATACACAATCATAAAAGCAGTAATCCATCCTTTGTCATGCTAAATATATTTAAAAAAACAATTTTTAAAAATGGTTTATTAAATGAATTCAGACGCCAAGACACTGTAAGCCAAAACAAATGTCAGACGATTGTCGCAATCTTGGTTATGCTGTCAGACAATTATTCTGCTAAATTGCTTAGTTAAATATCCAGTTGAATAATTCTGTTGAGAACAATTCGAGACAACTTTTTAAATATTAAAATATTAAAATCTCACACAATAGGTTAGGTAAAACTTATCTTTTGATTAATTAAAATAAATTTAATTTTGTTTATTTATTTTCAAAGAGTTACATGTCCAAAAAATTTGTATTTGTGCATGGTCTACAACAGCTGGACACTATATTCTAAATTATGTGGATTGGGAACTTAGAAATTCATAACTGTCATCATGTTTTTAAAAAAATTCATTTTGTAGGTAATGCTAATGCATTAAAGGTTGAAAAACCATAGATTGCTAAGAGTCGAACTGTTTCAAATTAAAATCATAATCGCATGCGTGGAATCATCTGTGAATAAATTTTTGAATTTTCATAGAATTATACTTAAAATAACTTTGAAATGTACATTCATTTTGTAATGGAATTAACACAAATTCTATTTTTCTGAATTTTTTATAGTAGTAGTAGAAAATAATTATTTTCAAATATATGCGCGCTTGTCCAGAAAAATGGCGTATCGTGTGGCCCCATAGGGTCCCCATCAACATTGTGGGCTGGCATGAAGATAATAATTTACTCCATGGGTTTCTTGGGGATTTGTATATGCATCGATCAAATTACAAACTTTGAATATTCCCCTACTGAGAATGCTGCATAACAAATTTCAAGAGATATAGTACAGTCTATTAACAGACAAGAAGTCTGTCGTTAAATTACTCAAAATTGAAAAGTAGGTAATTCACAAGATATTTCGTATATATATATATATATATATATATATAGTCTTAAACTTGATATAGCTTTTTTCACAGATTGTCTTCTCCTTAAAGCAACCAAAAATGCAAAAAATCATAGCATACAAAAACTAAAAGACTTAGAATTTTACAATACAGATGTTTTCTTTGGATACTGTAGCATCATCCAAGAAAGAACAACCAAAACTCTATCGATGATTTGTGTTAATTCTTGGAAAATGCATTTATTAATTTTGATAGTTTAATTTCGGCAAGTAGTAGTCGCCAAAATGGTTTGACAAAATTAAGTGTGGACGAAACGCCTGCACACAGTTCTGCATAGCCACGAGGTACGCAGAAATTTAAACCGTGGGAAAACCAAAATTGAAATTAGGCGACTGGTACTTGTTTAGCAGCATTTAATCGGTAAATATGTTTTAATAAATTTTGTATAAATAGAAACCACGAGCTGTGAATATGATGAACATTAACCTCGTTATATTTTCTTTTGTTATTGCGGTTTGATTATTTATTACGTTATGCAAAGCTAAACGGTTTTCTGTGTGCAACAATCGTAGTGCTAGCAGTGGAGGAGTAATTAATGGGTATCGCGCTCGATTGTTGTATTGCAGCTAAGTTATGGATAGGTGTAGGGTTTTTCC
>CABFPE010000070.1:560328-573808 GCA_900660155.1 Hofstenia miamia | reverse complement strand
TTTGGTTCTGTGAAGAGCTAAAATTCCTTGATATTATACCGACAGAGTAATAAAACTTCATGTTTTAGGACAACTCCTCAAACACTACAATATACCACAGATCAGTCCGAACTCCGCCTCGCCTTTACTCTCGAATAAAGAAGAATATCCATTCTTCTTAAGAATGACAAATTCTGGTATGGAAAGGAACTTTGTTCGCTTAAAACTTCTTCAGTATTTTGGTTGGAGTAGGGTTTTTGTGATAACAGAGGGAATTGAACTGTTTTATGAAATATTTGATCATTTCTACGAAAATGCTTTAAAAGAAAATATAACAATCGCAAAAAATTTTGTAATCCATAAAAAAGAGCAAATTGAGCAAACAATCATGCAACTAGTTGAAGAAGATGCAAGAATAGTGATTGTATTCGCTTACACAACAATTTCTAGGCATGTGTTTTGCCAATCGTACAAACATGGATTCTATGGAAAGCGCATAGTCTATATTTTACCTTCAAGCATGCTAAAATATGTTGTAAAGAACAGCAACGATTCTGAAATAGGTTGTTCTAAGGAAGAACTAGGAGTTGCAATTGAAGGAAGTTTGCGGGAAGTTGCCAGTAGTGTAAATGAAGGGCAAAATATGCATCCATTTTCTAATCCAAAGTATAACATAAGTGACATAGTTGCAATGTTTGGTTCTTACTACAATATTTCTAACGGAATTGGGTATGGCGGGAACAGCTTTGATGCCGTTATGACTACCGTCTTATCCATATCAGATATACTCAATCAAAATTTTTCAAGTGTAATTTCTATCAATCTAGAGGAGCAAGGAAACACATTATTGAAGAGATTACTCAATGCAAGCTATGATGGCATACTAGGAAAAATAAATTTTGATAAATATGGGAACTTAATGAGGCTCGTGAGCATTCAGCAATTTTCAGGAGCAAACTCTTATCTCCCTCAAGACATTGGAATTTATAATGCAATTAAGGATAACATACTGTTCAAAAAAAATCCATTTTCCGACATTCCCAGAGATGGTAGAATACGGCAAAGGATTTTGCAAGGCATAACTAACTTTAGATTTTGCCTATTAACGGGTTTGGCCTGCATTGGATGTTTTATAGCACTTGTAGGCCTATTTATCAACATCAAGTATAAAAATGAAAAGTTGATTAAAATGTCCTCACCTGTTTTTAACAATTTTATTTGTCTTGGTTGTATTTTTGCTCAATTCTCATCGATTTTGTTCATATTTCAGCGGCATGAAAGTTTTAATGGCTTAAGCTACTCGTCTAAGTCGTTGTGTAACTCATTGGTGTTTTGCTTACTTTCATGCTCTTTTTCATTCGCATTTGGGAGTTTATTTGTAAAAACTTATCGTGTTCATCTCATTTTTACTCAACGATTGATGCAATCTTCAAATAAGTTGAAGCTATTGCAAGACAGAGTCCTTGCACTATTTATAATATGTTTAGTCATACTTGATACACTTCTTTCGTACGCATCTCATTGGTTGACAAAGCAGAAATTTGAAATTGTGCAATTTGGCATGTCATTCTATGACAGTTTGAATGATCTTGAAACAATTTATACTGTTATTCAATCCACTAATCCTGTCAACCACATTATTCTTTATGTTAATTTAGGATATAAAATATTGATGCTGATCTTTGGCATTTTTCTGGCTATCATGACCAGGAATGTGAAAATAGCTGAATTAAATGATAGCAAATTTATTGGGGTCCTAATTTACAACGTTGGCATGTTGTCTCTATTCTGCTATCTTCTGATTTACTTTCTTCGGGATGTGCAACCCATTATGTGTGATTATTTAATCTCAATGTCAATTTCTATATCATCAATAGTGATCATACTTACATTGATGTTGCCTAAAGCTGTAGAGTTACATAAATCAAGGTAATTGCTAATAAAATTATTTGCTACATGTATATTCATTTTGTACAAATGGATTGATGTATTACATAGCATTTCATTAAGAATTGCATAACTCTAATTTTGTAATTCATTAAAGTTAGCTTTTAAAGTGTTAATTAATTTCTATTATTAACAGTAATTAACAGATAATTTATAATGTAAATTTGCTTGTACTTTTTCTGACAGTTCGAATGGTCGGGAAATGCATGCATGTTGAGGAATATTTTAGTTTGCATAATAAATGTTGTTTAGATGTTCTTGCATTTAATAAGCCAGTGTTGAATACTTTTGATAGCGCATTGACATACATTAATAAATTTTCTTGAAAAGTCTATAGAATTGTAGAATTGAAGAATTCAAGCGAAATAGAAAAAACAATTACTTCTTGTAAAAGCTATTGTTTTCATAAATTGTTTTTGCTCTCTAATAAATGAAAAAGTATTTGCCGATGCAATCATCAAGAGAATTTTGATAATTACTTAGAGGTTTCATAAATGTGAAAACTGCTATAAAACCCAGCTTTCTAAAATCAAGAAAGCACATATAAGATTTCCCATGACAAAAAGTCCAGAAAATTAAGGATGCTTAAAATTTTGTGTCAATACAAGCAGGAGCAATAAACAGAGATTGACATGAGCAGCAGTGTACGCAGATCAACCCAAATGCAGCAAACTATGAACAATGTGTTGAATAAAAAACTTGCAATTATAAATTTAACTTTAGTATCACATAGATCTGCTTCTGTAAAACTCAATTTAAGTTTTCCAATTTCATTGTGCAGATGTTATCATAAGCTTCTAAAATACTGAAATTTTTGTCACGAATCAAAAAATGGGTCGAATTGATATTAACCTAAATGAGCTGGGTTTAAATTTTCGCCCCGTATCAATTATCATGCAAAGAATGTTTTTCATAACTCAAAGTAAAATGTAAATTTCGGAATTTTTCCTTTGTTTTCAAGTAAATTACAGAATAATTTCAGTTTAGAATTTAGAAAATAATCAAATAGAAATTTATTTAGAAAATTATTGGGATTATGAAATCAATTATTTCCAATAAATTTGAATTGCACGTCGTCATGCCAATGAAGCACTTTATTCATTTGCAGGCAAAATCCTGAATACTTCAATATAGAATTACAATGTATCTCAGCAAATTTCACAAATTCTGCGATTTAATGGAAAACCTTAATACCAACTTTTTGAAATCATAGAAACTGTAAATAATTCAATGCCAACTCTTAGGTTTTGAAAGCACTAGAGATCTGAAAAATTTAGTTGGTGGCCACTATTATTAGTACGTAAGAAATTTTCACCAAAGCTAAAAATTAATTTAAGTGTTATCATATTTTTAATTTTACATAGTAAGAAATTAATAAATGCGCCATCTTGCAACTTCATTGTTTAGCAGTAAATATTGGATAAAGTTTATAGCTGATTATTGAATATTTATATGGATATAGTCATATGTTTATTTCTTGATTAAAAATTAATAGTTATTACACTACATATAAAATACTTGCAATTAGGCTTAGTAAATTCCTCATTATAACCTAATTTTTAAGATATTAACCATAAAAGACGTAAGGAATTCTACTTTTTCAGAAATAAAAGCCAGTGTCTTTCAATAATATATTGCTAATACAATATATTGCAATAAATATATTGAAATATATTGGTGCCGTATTTTGTCACAAAAAATGGCAATATATTGCAATATGTTGCAATATATTGCAATATTATTAGAAGGTGTTTTTTGGAAAAAGTTCTCATTTGTATGGTGATTTTTTGATTCATAGTTTTGGTTTTAAGAAATAAAAAGCGAAAATATTAACTGTTGTCTTTTGGCTTGATAGCGAAATTTAATTGGTGTGAATACAGCCTATAAATGCACTATAATTATCATAATTTATAATTTCATTGCTAAGAAACAATCATTTGAGATTTTTTAGATATGAATGCTCTAAGAGAAAATTTTACATGCTAGCTAGTTTGTATTGCATTCCAAAAAGCATTAGAGAAAAATTATAAGAAACCTCTATTACATTGAAAAATATATTTAACAACTTGTAAATATGCCGAAAATATTACTAGACACATGTTTTAGTGCTCAGGCACATGTACAATAAAAATTTAATAGCTGAAATAAGCTACCTCAGGATTAGTAAAGTAGTAAGAAACTAGAAACTAAAGTCAAATATAGTTTGCAGTACACTTACAAATTATAAAAAACCAAAGTTATTTTCTTTGCTTAAAATATGTGGCTCTCAATTAACAAATATATTGCATTATATTGCAATGTTGTAGTGCTAGCAAGCTTATGATGCTATATGTATATATATATAATTGTTTGCATTGTAATATTTTTGAAATCCTATATTGTAACGCTTTGCTAAAACCATCGTATAAATTATGATTTACATGATAAGGAAAACAAATAAGTGTCAGAATGCAATAATTGCAATTGTATTATTTCGCCACTGGATAGCTACTAAACACGAAAATTTAGTTTTGAATTTCAACAATACTAGAAGTAGAATTTTCCATGTTACACTATAGGGAGAAAACTCATAACCAAAGCGACAACATATATTCTCGTAGACATAGATATTTTTAGATATTCTTAGCATACTTAATTAATATAACTAGAGGATCATCTCAAGTTACTATATGATATGTGTTGCTTCTGAAATATCTAATTATCTAGCATTTGCCTTAGACGTACTGTTTTTTGCATATTTCTTAAAATGAAGTTATAGTATTTTTATTCATGTAACCAAACATCATCAGAAAAGCAATTTTTTGAAATGCTTGCTAAATCTAAACTGCAAAATTTCTACAACAGTAAACAATTTTTAATCACTAATGTTTATAAGAAAAATTTATTGAAGCTTTTTGACAAGTATGGATAGTTAAATATCAGAAAACAAACATTATTCTTAAAGCGAAAATTCATTTGAAGTATAAACTAATCCTTTAATGATGATAAAATATTTGAAAACAATAGTTATGTATAAAAAGGTTTATCAAGAAAATGAAGAGTAACTCCAGGCGCGTACCTAGCAATTTATAAGGGGGGCCGGATTTTTCTGAAAGGGGCATTTCTATTCTTTTTTTTACAAAAAATGAAAAAGTTATTTTTCTAGTGATGTGTATATTAACAATCATGGTTCAGTAATGTAATACATATAATATAAAATATGAAAATTTTATAACACCGTTTTCATGCAGATAGACTTTATTTACGATGAGTCAACGATCAACCATTTACTAGTGGAATAACAAATATGGTGTAACTTTAATTCATCTAAAAAGGGGGTACGCGCCTGAACTGTATGGAATATTTAATTAAAAATGGATGAAAGCTCATGAAAAACTTTGAAATTGCAAAATATATAAAGTGAATGTTTTAATTAAACTATCACATTTTTCGTATATTCAGGTTTATTTACTAATGCTACTAAGAAAAAATATAGAAATTATAAAATTATTTGTATTTGTGTTCTTAAAAAAAATTGCTTAGCTTACTAGAATTATGTTTTTTTGCTTAAGTGTGAAGAATGAAGAAATTTAGTACTTTGCGTTACCTCCCCACACTCACATAATTGTAAAAAAGCTAGTTAATCAATATAATACCTATACACCTAGCCCGAGCCCCAAATCTAACCTTAACTCTAACCCAAATCATAGCCCTAATCTACCCTAACCTCAACTAACACACACATTGCTCCTAGCCTTAAACCAAACCATGCCCCAAACATCATGCTAGTAGGAATATGCAAATTTATTATTAATATCAGTAATTTTTAATATGAATTATAAAATGACCATAATATATTACTATTAATCTGGTAATTTGTGGTTCAACCACGTGGTTTTATTTGTTTACAAAGCAAATATAAGATTTAGCATTGTTTATTAAATCTACACAGCGCCTTTTCCCTCACATTATTTCACATATTCACTTTTTGCAAAATTCAAAATGAATTTTTACAAAATTTCAGAGTTGTTTAAAAATCTTTCAAAATAACTTGTTCATTCTAATTTCCTGTTTAACCGAATTAAATAACTTTAAATGTATGCTGAAAATGGGGTTTGTTTTCCCAATTGAGTTCGCCCAATTGGTATATAATTCGACATTTCCTTTTCAAAACCAATTCTAGAAAACTATCCATTTATTTCAAAAATTAAACACAATATCAGCAACTTGACGCATAATTACTAATGGTAATTTGCTTTCATTCTGTGATGGTATTGAAAAAATCTTGGAGATTGAGCCAAAGAGCAGGCAGGTTTTTGCTTTTATCATATGAATCATCAAGTTTAGCTATAGTTGCGTTTTCTCAAAGACATCGACATAGCATGGATTTTTGGGATTTTCATATGAGTTAATAGATTTGTATCAGAAATGCATTCGAATTATTAGCCAGAAAGCAATTTTGTTTTTACCTTCAATAACTTGGCTAAATCGTGTCACTAGGCTCATTAGAGATGCTGATGCCATTTTACATTTGTCTAAGCTTTTTGAAAATTTAAGTGCTAAAGAAAGAACAGTGGTAATTCTCCGTGATGAAAGTCATACTGATAAATTCTGTCAATTTATAGCTGGAAAATGCCATGGAATTACTTCAGATGAAATGATTGCTAAAGCTCTTCTGGCATTTATGTTGTCTAGTGTTTCTGGTAAATTTAAAGATGTACCAAAAAATAATTTTTTGACGTTTTTGATAAATTTTGTATATGCATAGTATAAATTGACTTAAATATGTCTTCTAAATACAATGAAAATCGATTTTGCAAATGTGAACTTTTGGCCATCTTGTGATAAATAGAATTCTTGCATCTCATCCTGTTAGTGCAAAAGAGATCCATGTGTGAATCATAGCTAGGGCAACCCAAAGTGCGGAAATGGCGATGTGGGCAAAGTCTGCGGAATTTTTTCAAAGGGGCGAAATAAAATTCAGATAGCCAGATAAAAGAACTTAGAAATAAGTTAGCTTCAAAATGCAATATACAGAATTCAATAATTGAATTCAGTAAATCTGATTGGTTGCAACAATTAGAAGTATCCCGATCCGATATAATTTTCTGGTTGGTACTTTTTGCAAACAATGATATACTTAGAACCAACAAACACTTTCTTAAAACAGACAATGCAAATTGCTTGTAACTAAGAAAACCCAATTTGCATAATTAAATTTATTAGCCAATCAGAATCAGCAGGTGATGGACTTTAGGAAGTAAATAGTAAGTATATCTGATAATAATTAAAAACTATGAATCTTAATAGAATTATTTAATCAACTTAAACAATACGCCTACAAAGTGGATTTAGTCTTCAAAGGCCTTTATTGAGGTAATGAAAATATTTTTTTTCTGAAATGATTAAAATATGTGTGTGAATTAATAGCATTAGGGCAAGCATTTGTGAATTTTATTTATGCCATTGTAATTGAATTGGTGATGAATCATTTTCGCAATAATATGTCTTTTTAGTAACACCTTATTTTTAGAAGAGCTTCGACTGATTGGTATATGCTGTTATTTAATAATCTGTAGAATAACACATTCTGCTATTGTTACATAACTGCTCCTAAAATAAACGCATCCTTCTTCTTAAGTTTAAGTGATTTTCTATTTTTCTTTGTATTTATAGATTGTACTATATAGTATATACCATAATTCAAGTATTTGCAAAGAACCTATATTTAAAAATGTGCATAATAAACAGCTATTGTACATTGCCACATAGGCGCTGACTAGATGTGTTGGAAATTTTTTGCATGGATTCTTCCCCAATAGGCCTATAACCACGTTCACAGTTTTCAAATACAATTGTTATTTATTACTTATATTAATTATATTAATTTTGTCACTTGTAGAATTAAGCATTCAGCCCTCATATAAATTTTATTTAATAATATACTTTGGATTATAAATGCTGATTTTTATGTCCCTATTTCTTTTATTCAAAATAATGTCTTTTTCTTGTCTATTTAAAAAATTTTTTTTAAATAAATTTGCATTGTCGGTTTTAAGTATATCATTCTTGGCAAAAAGTACCAACCTAATTTTCTTTATTTTTGTCAGTGATGCGGCAGCATACATGCTTTCTGCAGGGCGTTCCCTAAAATATTTATGCTAAAAATCCTCCAAAGAACCCGCTTGCTAAATTTGCTCCACAAAGCAGCAAACATATCAGAGCCAGTTTTTCTGATGTCGATACTTTGCTTGCAACAATGAAATCTGCTACTATAAAAAATTCTAGCAGAAAAAGTACATTTACAGATACTGAAATTCCTTCTCCCCTTGAACCCGTATTGTCCCGTTGGGACACTTGGCTTATTATGTAGAAAATTTTGAAAGTTAAAAGAAGTTGATTTGATTGTTTTACTTGCACATCTATAATTACACAAAATTTCTAAAAGTAATTCATTTCGTTAGTCAATTATTTTCGTGGGATTCCACAAAATTTCAGAAAAAAATTTAATTTTACTAAACAGCTATTTCTGTGGATTCCAGAAAAAAGCGATTTATTAAGAACATTGAAACATAAATTGTTATATAATTAATGGAAATTGTGATTTATTGCACTTCATTGTGACTCTATGTTCAATGTATATGATTCTTTATCATTCATGAGTTAATTTTATTTGGTTGAAGTTTTTAAGATTTTCAAAGAAAAAAAATGTTTCAAAAAGTATGGAGATGTGCAAGATATTTAATTCTTTGATTTGCTTAATTAAGGCGACTTGCTACATCAAATGATAGCCTACTTCAGAATGCATTTTCTTTCAAATTACAGTATTTTTCAGACTGTCAGGCTCACGGAACTATAAGTCGCAGTATTGGTGAACGGATTTATTTTTATGTATGAGAGGCACAGGACTATAAGGCGCAAAAAGCAAAACAAAATAATCGGATAAATCAGAGTATATTCAAATCATTACCGTACCATAATAATAAGAACCAATATTACACAAAAAAGTACTTTCACTTTGCCATCATTCCGTTTCCACAAATCCATCAAATTATTAGTCTTTTGTCTCGGAATAGTAGCATCAAGCAAGACATGATACTCCTCATCATCATCATCAGATTCAGTCTCATCGCTGTTGCTAGGCTGTATATTGATTATTCCGGCCTTGACAAAAGCTCGGATGACAGTTGAGGCCGATACTTTAGCTCTGGTATCGACGATCCATTTACGATAGCGGCATAACTAACCCGTCGTTGCTGCCTGTCTTGGTAAATGTGTGCTCACCTTCTTTCATCCACTGCTCTCGTGCGGTTCGCAATTTATCCAGGAATGCCCTGTTGACATAAATATCTCATAGTAGGAGTTCTTTGTAGTAATGTGCGGACCACCGATTTTCCCAGCCTAGGGCCCGCTGTTCAACACTGAGCCCGCTCGTGGCCCGCAAATGAACAAACAATAAATCACATGCATATTACATGCCAACAGATGCATTGCACATTAATCACATCGTCCAACGCACTTGCACATTAATCACGTGATTTCATTATCTAGCCGTAGTTACTCCAGATCCAATAAAAACATTACTATCAGCTGTTCACTCCGCTGATAAATTTACCTGTGGTAGATTTGAGATATAGTGAAGTTGTAATTTGAGATATAGGAAACAGAATTGTAAGCAGAGACATTGTGTTTTGAGATATAGCAAACAGAATAGACTTACAATCTTTTTATCTTTTTTTCTCTATGCCAGCCCATGGCCCGCCCTTTAAAGTTTTATCCCGCTCGAACCCGCGTGCTACGGGCCGCCAGCAAGCATTGGACCGGCCCGCACACCACTAGTTCTTTGGTTAATCCTAAAGGAATGATGGCATGGTCCGAAGTGGTATTTACAGTCCTTCACTGGTAGTGGTGAATTGGCAGTTTTTTATGTAACAGTGGTTTGCAACTTGAAAAAATTGTATTTACACAATCTCATTAACTAGCTTATCAATAACAATGAATGGAATAACAATAAGTGCAATTTCATTGGTGAGTGATGATTCTTTTAAACAATTGTTATTTGTAAACCTATATAGCTGGCATTTGTGACAATTGCACATTCAAAATTAAACAACACAAATTATTTACATTTCCATTGCTTAAGCCCAGTTTTGTTATGGTGATGAAACGTGAAATTAATTCAAGAGTTTGTAATTGTGTAATGCTTGCCAAGCTTTCCATGTTATGATACAATGCTCATAAATATATGGATAACTGATTTGTGATATAATATATGGTAAGCAATTGCAAGTGATGATGTTATGCTTTCCAAGCAATGTATACCACTTTGACTAGGGAAACTTTCAAGAAAAAATGTCTGTTACAAAATGCTTGCCAGCCTATTTTACATTCAATGTACCTATAGAAAGTCCTACTACCAGGTAAATTATTATTAATAGTAAACTTATTAATGTAATCTTGGTGTAAAATATCATTTGATAACAATTATTTCTCATACTATAAATAGTTTATGGCTTTTTTTAAAAATTGGACAAATTATAAACTGTAACATTTTTTCAAATTCTTGTGCATCATTCAGTATGCAGAGATTGCAAAAAACATATTTTTATCATTTGATTAGTAGTTTAGAGAATGAAATAGAGGTATTATTATGTATAATGTTACCTTTTCAAAATCTCAACATGAAGAAGGTCAGGGAAATTTGGAAGATGTTATTCAAATTTTTATGGATGGGGAAGATTTTTACAGCATTTCAGAGTTGTTTGAACATTTTAAATAACAAGCTTGTGATACTTAAACTTTTAATATCGGCAGAAAATGTGGTTAGTTTATCTCGTGCATTGTTATGTTGCAACAGTGTTTGCAAATTTTTTATAACATGTAATTGAAATGCGATAGACACTTACTTCTCGAATCAAATTTTAGAAACTATCCTATGTATTTCAAAAATTTTCGAAGTTTTAAACATTTTGCAGCAGTTTCAGATATAATCTAATTTCAATCTGTTATGGTATTTAAAAAATCTCTAAAACTGAACCAAAGACAGTTTCTTAATTTTATCTGTGAGCAATTAAATTTAGTTACAATTGAGTTTTCACAAAGACCCTGATGTAGCTTAAATTTTTTTTTGGATTTCAATAAAGGTAAATGTTTCAAAAAGCATGGAGATATGAAAGATAACAAATTCTTTGATTTGGTTAATTAATTACATTAAATGTTAGCTTACTTTGGAGTGCATTTTTTTGCAATACATTATTTCAAGGCCTAGTTTATAATCTATTTGTGGAAATCTAAAGCATTTGCTACAGTGTAGCTCATCACCTTTGCTGTCATAATTTGTCTTCTGCTTAGAAAACTGCAATTTACTATTGCTTCTAGAGCATGTTAAATATACATACATTTAGTGAATAACAAGACAGTTTTAAAATAAATGCAAGAAATTAGTTTGTCTTTTCAACTGTTTTAACACCTATTTTGTATGTTTTAATGTCTGAAGAATACATTCATATTTCCATTCAGTAATGAAGATGGAAAAAGTAAAGTTTTATTTTGCAAGAAGATTTTGATTGCTTCAAGAGAACTGCATCGTATCTTGGAAAAAACGTTATAGGCCACTGCTTTGGCTGAAAACCGCAAAACTCGGTTTTGCTTTTTTTTCGGTTTGGATTTGATTGTAAGTGAAAACCATAGTTTCAGCTTTTTCGGCATAACTTCGAGCACTAATTTTTACACTACATTTGAAATTGTATACCTAGGAATTATTTATGATAATAATTTAATATTTAAGAAACATATTAATAAAATAAATTACAAAGCTTTATAACAATTAAATAGAAAATAAGGGTATTGAAATCGTATAATCTGCCTCAGTATTTATATTCATCATGTCTGCTGACAAACTTATCTAGGCGATCAAAAAATAAGATAGAAAGAATGTTGAAGTCGAGTTAGCTATTATATGTGAAAAAGAAACAAAAAATACCAGAAGAATTTAAAATCTTTTTTCATTAGACTATTTACAAAAACTAAAATCATTACAAATATTTTTCAAAAATAGATCAAAATTTAAAATTTAAATTTAGAAAAACAATCATGAAGAACTGTTTTATCAATTAATGTATAGATCTATAGAACAAATTATCACCTGAAATTAAAGAAGAATCGAATTTTAAAGAAATTAAGAAAAAATTATATTAAAACTATTACCACAGAAAGGAACTTATTTGGATATTCAAAGAATATAGTCTGTAACTAAGTAATATCAATTTACAACTAAATGGATTTATAGAAAACAATTTACTTTAAACCTAAATAAGTATTATTATACTTTTTTGTATTGCACAAAGGTTTAAAAATAAACTATCATTATTGTTATTTTACATGTCTTGTAAATAATTGTGGTTTGCTAATGATTTACCCACTGAATATTGAATCACATATTTGTTGCAAGTACCAAAAGTAATTTTATTATTTTTTTGCTAGATGGCATGTCTATTCACGCAATTTATAGTTATAAGAAACTGATAAATTGTCCTTTTTGGAAAGTTTTAAGGTTTTAATAAGTTTCCATTTGTTGGTTTTAGTTTTCAAATGAATTCCCATTATTTTCCTTCTAAGTTCTCTGAAAATGCTTGCTAGATTTGTCGACGAGCCCAAATCTTTCATCTCGGCTCGACTCATTTTACTTTTGAATACTTTCGGCTCGCCACATAGAACAATTCAATGATGTTTGCTATTTGTGAATTACTTTTACTTATAAAAATGTGTATTGATGAACCAAGCATTGAAATAGAGATGTGCGCGGTGCGGTAGCATTAGAAAAACGGTCATTGCGGTTCAATCGCGGGGGACAAAACATGCAGTGGCACTGCCGTTCAAAAAAGTACGTAGCGAGTTTGGCGAAAAAATAATAATAAAAATACCACTATAAACTATTTTCTCAAAAATATCAATGATAAATATTAATAGAATTTGTAATTTAGATGAAAAAATGTCTAGCAGTAAAACTTTATAAACATTAAAGTTGCTTAGTTCATTAATAAGGATTTTGCGGTAACCGATGTAACTTTCAATCTAGTACGGTATCCTGTGCTGAGTTTCGTATTTCTGCACCGGTAGGTGATGGCAATACGATGCTGCAGTGCGGTAAATTTTACAAATATGTCTACCACGCGCATCTCTACTGTGAAAGCTATAAATAAATAGACTTTATAATATTATAGCAAAAATGTGATAATATATTCTGTTAATTGACATACAAATAATGTTTTGTAAATCGTCTCAATACGTGCGGAACACTAAAATAGTATAGGGGGTTGAGGGTAGAGAGACACATTAAATGAGAGATAAGGAAAATTCTAATTTCGCAGTGCTCATCATTTCTGTCGTTTTCTTTGAAAGCGAGTAAATATTTTCTTCCCTTTAAAAAGAACCAAGTAAACAAATGGATTCACGATGCTGATTGCAATGAATAATGATTCCGATACTCGAACAATGTATCTTTCAAAATCACTTAATTCATAATAATCCAAACTAAATATTTATCGTTTAATAAAAAAATTTTAATATATATATA
>CABFPE010000070.1:524854-543404 GCA_900660155.1 Hofstenia miamia | reverse complement strand
TATATATATATAGGCATCATCACCCCAAATCTGGTAATCAAAATTAAAACTCACTCAATATTGTAGTATATTTGCATCATTTTTGTAAAATAACATTTAGTGTCTAATTAATATTAAGATTTGATACTAGTTATTGTACAATTTATGCACATAAATTTGAATCACAGACATCATTGTGTCTTTTGCTAATTTGTTTTGTTTTTACTCATTGCTATATTTAACTAACTTACTCTTTTAGTATTTTTCAGATAATAACTTTTTCCTAAATTGCCCACTTATTATCATTAATATATTTATTTATATTAAGTTATTGATCAGTATGATTAATGCTTAGCATATCACTTCAGGTGACAGGTAAGATAATCAGAATATTTAAATGGTAAGATGATTAATCTCCTTAGTCTGGGTGATATTAGGAATAGGTATAAAGATTAGTATGGTTGTGAAGGACAGTTTGCATTTAGCTATAATTGTTGTATTTTCTCTAGTCTAAAATGAGCTGAGAATTAGGTATTGGAAATGGTTAATCTCTTTGACTGGAGGCCATAATTCTGTAAGAAGAAGTTTGGAATTTACATGTGCACTAAGTATTTGTTAACCTATAGAATGAACATGCCCTTATTTTCTCAAAAGATAGAAGTACATACTTAACTAGTAGTTTCATCAGTTGTTTATTATTTCTAAAGATAGAATGCTTGCTGAGTGTTCCATATGCTTCTACCACAAGTACAGCATTCTACAATATCTTTGACCACTTTTGGTGCATGAACCTAAAAGACAATTAGTTATATCACTACTAAAATGAAAGTTTTTCTTATCTTTTATATAAGACCTAGAAAATTTGAAAAATTTTGCATTAAGCAATAATGATACAATGAAAGATTTTTGCCTAGTGGAACCAATTTATTTTACTACAGAATAAGAGATTGACTGCTGTCACTCCTAGTAATACTAAACTCTCTCCTTCAAAGTTAAACATCTATATAAAAGTGTCAATCTAATATAATTTCACATTTTTAGCAATCTCAAGAAAGCCAAACTTATTGAACTAATTCTAGAATTACACAGAGAAGTTATCCCTCACCAGCAAGTCTAATATTTAATACAAAAAATATCTTGATAGAATACCTTGAAGTCAACTTCCTAGAGCAAAAGTAAAAAATGGAAAATAAACTAAGCTATTTCAAAAATGATATTCTAGCATCAATAACCTTATTAATGAAACTTATCAAAAACAGAACAACTCAAAGCACAAATTTTGTGAGTTCTGTACTACCAACAACATCACACCCCAAAGATGAAAATGAGCTACATCCCCAATGCCAACTCCTCAACAAATGTTTGACAAAAAACCAAAGAAAAGAGTCTCCATGTTACCCAATCACCCTCCAAACATGGATATGAAAATATCTAGAACTCTTCAATTTTTCCAGGATGGCTTGTACTTTTTGAAGTTTACTTATTACAACAGAATAGAACCAAGGGTACAGAGTTGCCATTGTTTTGCAGAAACACAGCTTTACAAATATACTTCAATCTTGATGTAAAAGCAAAAGCAGATTACAAAAAACTCACAGATGCACAAGCAGATCACTTTAGCAATAACAACACTAGAAAACACTATAGAATGCAGCTCTACTACTGCAACTTGACAAAGGACAATGATATCATAAACTTCATCTACAAATTCAATAGACTGTCATGCCTCTCCCAACAGGAAGAACCCTACTATCTTTAAGATTTATTCTCATTAATCCATAACTGACTAATCAAAAAAATAAGAAGATTCAAAACAAATGCAATATCAATAATGACATAGAAACATTGATATGAAAATGGTCTCAATTCATCTCAGCATTGAGAATAATGGACATTTCAACAGACAAATGATAAAAATATCCACCAATGAAAGCCTAAAATTCTTCAAAAAGAATACAGCATAGTCAGCAATCAACAAACTGCAAATAGATAATCAAAAAATCAGATGTAAAATATGTGGCCAACAAAGCCACACTCAACCTGATTGCAAAACAATTTCATTTGCTGTAAAAGTTGAAGGACTCTATACTGAAGAAGATGCAGAAGAATTAGCACAACAATCAAACAAAATTGAGAATGATTTAAACAAAACTGGTAGCCATCACAAGACTGTGCAAATGAAATCTTTGTTGTCAAAGAACTATTTGAATGTACTTTAATTCCTGTCACAATTAGCAGTATCAGCATTAAAGCAATTCTCAACACAGGGGCATCTATCACAATAAAAGCTTACTCCTTTGCAAATGAATGCATCAAGAATTTATGTTAATATCAAAGGAGTCATGAAAAACATGCTACTAACAATCCAGAACACTAAATCCCAACAGGATATGTACATAGTAGTGTAGAAATGTGGGCTGGAATTATAATTACACTAGCTAACTCATTGACACTGCAGAAGGTTGAAAGAACAACCTCATAAGAACAGCCCTGATTCTGTTAAATAGAATTATCAAAACAAACATTGGTAATTCATCCAAGTAACTATGACTTTTTAGGTAAATTCCAAAATGACCAATTTGTATGGCTTCCAGCTGAAGTGCTGGCAAAAGGAGAAGTGCTTAACCTTAGTGAATGGTGCTCCCTTAAATGTCTCACATTTTATTTTATATTTCTATAAAGAATAAACATCTCATTTTCATTGTTATTTCTCAGCTCACTAAATAATAGCATGTAGTTACCATGCATTCATGCTAACCAACAGCATAATATCATCACAGTGTAATTAATTATAGGTGCATGTACATGTTGCATATAGAAGAAGAGATTTATTATTTCCTTATACATATCCATATCTGTAACCTAAATGGTCCACAATTTGGGATAGGTGATCTGAAAAGATCTCTAGAGCTATGTGTTGCTCTGGTACTTTGAGGAAAGTACTCCCAAATTGTTGCCTTAACTTATACAATTATTTGCAATTGAACAATAAGTAAGTAATAGTAGAAAAGGTAAACTGTAATTGAAGCTAGATAAAATCTATTAACTGTTCTCAACATTGTTACTCAATTTATAAAATTCAAGTTATTACCTGTCTTTGTTTACAATCAAACCAAATCACAAGATAGTCATATCAAAAATTTCCCTTGCAATTTAATTTGAGCAATACACTTAGCACCAATCAAGGGGACATGAAAACAGCATTTGCAAACTAAACTAGAAATAAAGAAATATGTCAGCCTGACGTCAGTGCAAAATTAGAATAAAGAATAATAATCCCAGGAAGTCCTAAAGACCCTGAGTGACTCTACAGTAGATACAATCTACCAGCCACCAATGTACCAGATGATACTGAGCCACAACTTCTTCACAAACAACAACTGTCTGATTGATTATGCCCCAAAGACTCTAACAATTCAAAAAGAAGGAATATATCAATTTTCATGTGACAAAAGACAAAACCACTTGTGAATTTTTTTTAACAGAAAATTTTAGCATACAGCTTTTCAATTGGAAATTGGTAAATATCAAAACTAACAACAGCACAAAAGGAGAATATTTTAGAACAGAAAAAATGAAATCATACACAATATTTAGATATACTTCCTAAAAATTTAAATGAATACAATAATGCAAAGCATATCTTTATAAAAATGAATAGTGTTGTACTTGAATTTTATCATACATTTTTTTACAAATGTTTTAATTTCTTGTCATTTCCATTTTCTTATTTCTTCTTCCTTTTCCATTTCACATTTGTACATTATTGATTTTTGTTTTGAAGTTTTTTTGTTGTGTTGTACATTTAAAAATTTCTCTTGATATTTATTTGCAAAATCATTGATATATCCTTTTTCAATCTTTTCCAGCATTTTTATATCTTTTGATGGAACATCAATAATCAAAGAAATTTTTGGTTTACATTTACTTTTAAGTGCTTCTTGAACTGGGTCAAATTTCCTATAATATTTATTTATTTATCTTTGGATTTCAAGTGCAAATTAAGTCTTGTTTCCAAATTATTACAAAGTTCTTGATGCCACATCCTTGAAATTTATAAACTGTTCGACAAAATGAGGGAATATATTTCTTTCTGAAATCATTTATAGTGAATGTTAAGTCATTATTAATTTATGTATTCATTTTGTATTTCTTCTATATTAAATTCCATGGTATTAGATATATGTTGCTCTTTCATATTATTGGTAGCCATTACAGGCATACTTTCACATATTTCATATATTTTAATGCCCTTATTATATTTAAATTTTACTTCTAAAGGAGGTTCCTCTTTCTTTTTACCTGTGTTGATAGAGCAATGATCTTTCATTTTGTAAATTCTTTACAGCATTCATTTGTAACTAGTTTTCTTGTTTTTTTTAGAAAAAATATATTTTGAAGCAAAGGTTTTATTTCATTAAATTGTAGTAATGATTTGTCATAGCTATCAGTTTCTTCTTTGTAATTCAATATTTTTTTTTAGTTGGACACCTTTGTTTAATTGCAGGTGATATCAAGTAATTATAATTATTTCAAAAATGGCTTTCTACAGGTGAACATTGATGTAGATCACCAAACATATTAATAGTATATGCATTGTAGTATCATTTGGGAAAATTTGCTGATTTTTATTTTATTTTCTCATTTGTAATTCTTTATAATAATGTCAACATGATGTAAGCTATCTCATTTCAATATTAGTTTGTGATATTATTATTCTGTCCCCTCAAAGTATTGCTACATGTATTTGTTGCTCAATTCCATTTGTGAGGGAAAAATGTTTGCATGATTTTCAATTGTAAACAAAGACAGGTAATTATTTTCTGAAACAATGTATAAATATGAACAATGCTGTAGTTAATGTTCAATAGAGTTTATCTCTCTTGTACTGTGTTCATTTTTCTTTTGTACTTTATTTTTTTGATATTTTATGTTTAACATAATTATTGTGTAAGCTCCTGTGAAAATTTGTTAGTACTTCTTTGAGTACTGAATCAATGAGTAGCATTCAGACAGTAAGCAGCCCAAATTGTGGACTGCATTAGGTTACATGTATGGATATGGATAGATATAATAAAACCTTTCATTCTAAAGCAACATGTGCAGGCTATGATAATTTACTACACTGTGATGATATTATACCATTGGTTAAAATGAATGCATGGCAATTACATGCTATTATTTAGTGGGTTGAGAGATCAGAAAACCATTGAGTTGTTTATTTTGTATTGAGATAGATAATAAGTTATGAGACAAATAGGGTAGCACCAATCAAGCAAGTTACAAACTTCTCTTTCCCTGGATAGCACTTTGACTGGAAGCCATACAACATATTCATCCTGGATGTTTTCTAAACAGTTACTGGTTACATGGATGAATTACCAATGTTTTTCTATTAGTCAATATTTTGCTAGAATCTGGGCTGTTATGATAGGGTCAATTCTGCAACTCTATCACAATTAGTTCTTAGTGTAATTAGAATTCCCAGCCCCTGATTCTAATGCATATTGAAGAAAGCCTTGATAAATTTTTGATATCCATTTATTTGGCACCATTGAAAATTCACTTATAAATATCTCCTTGTTCTTTAAATCATCTAATTTGTTATAGCTCTATTCAGAAAAATTACTATCAAATGTATAAAAAATTTTATTAACACTCTTTAATCTTCTTCTTATGTTTTCAATTGCTTTATTTGTATATGTAAAAATATTTGGATTTTTGCTCTTTTTAATAAGTTCACATAACTTTGTATTCTTACCTGATCTTGTTGGTCCTATATACATTGTTCTATCTTCACAAATATATGAATCTATATTGCTTTTTTTAAATATGTTATATCATTTTTATACATAAGTGGTGTGTGAATGTATGAGGAATTAAATGTAAAATCTTTCTTGTATTCATATATTTTTTAGGATTAGTAGTATATATGATATCTGTATTTATTGCATATAAGTTTGAATATATTGTTTAATTTATGAATAATTATATTCTTTTTTGAAATCATTGCCTCAGTCCAACAATTCATTTCAGTTTCATATTCAGCATATTTGAAGCCATAGTTAGTCTTATTTTATTTCTATGTAATTCCCAATAAAAGTATTAACAAATGTTTTAGATTCTTTTTCTGGAAAGGTATCAAAAATATATTTTATAAAATACTAAAAAGTTTCTGCCTTCAGACACTTCTTTGCTAATAATTTATTTTTAATATTTAAAATTGGCATATTCCATTTATTTATTATTATTTTATTAAAGAATATGAATAGAAACCTGCTTCTATTTTTATGGAACTACCTATATATATAGCATGATGAAGATCTATTTCATTAATATAGAATTCCCCTTTATATATATACATCAAAATTTGATTTATAATTTTCTAAAAAAATTAGTAATTTTATCATGTATTGTATAAACTGGAATTGAATCTTCAATTTTGTAAAGTGAAGAAGAATAGTACTTACATATATCTATGTCAACTATTGAATTATATAAAATATATGAATTCATGTGAACATCTTTGTAGTGCAGTAAGTAAAAATCATCTAATATCTGCTTTATTCCATCATAATATTGTGATTCTTGAATGCACAAATTTTGTTGTTCAAATAAATTATTACTAAGACTTGAATATGATGAATTTGACCAATGAAATTTTAGGTTTTGTAAATTTCATATAATGTATTACATATCAGTCATCATTTGTCATATCCTTCATTTAAAACTAACATGCCTAATTTGTGGTCAAAAATCAATCTAAAATTCTTCTATTCTTCAAATGAATATAAAATTAAAACTATGTTGTAACAGAAATTTTGTGTGTAGAACAAAAACAAAATTCTTTTGCTTAAAGTGCTTAAGATCCTCCAACTTACTTAATTTTAAAATTTTCTCATGCCTATTTGACCATTTTAAGATTTTCATATATCTTAAAAGTTTATCAGTACCCTCTTGATTAGCTTTTGAAGCAGTTCATTTAAAGTCATTGTCTAAAATTGGAAACAAATGATAGTGTTTCAAATATACACTAATGTTATATCTGAGGAATTATAATTATTTGTATATGAAATAAACTTTCTATACATTGGATCAAAAGTATGAATGCTAAAATTTTTATGCCAAGCTTTACACCAGTTTACTAATTCATTTGAAGATATCCTCAGACAATTTAATACAAATTTATATAGTTCAATTCTTAAGATATTTTAGTGTATCTTTTAAAACCTCTTTTATTCCTAACTTGTTCCCAAATGTAGTCTAAAACACATTTATTAATTCATTATTTTTAAGATCTGAATTATCAAAGATTGACATTAATAAGTTCCCATTTTATGATCATGAAAATTTTTCCTTGTGAATGCAATAATTTTAAAACCAAGTTTGTTAATTGTTTCATATGAAGATAACTTTTCATCTGTAGCTTTAATAATTTTAAAACCAAGTTTGTTAATTGTTTCATATGAAGATAACTTTTCATCTGTAGCTTTCAGAATTGTATATGTTGCACATTTTGTACATGTCTGCATTATTTATGTCTTAAGAAACTTTCACATTTATTGGACCAAAAATAAAGTACTGTTGTTATTTTGTTTTGTTAAGCAACATTAGTTGGTTCCTATAGATTCTCTAATATTCTTAAAAACCACATTTTTGCTCATTGCTCTGGCAATATTGCAGCTATCACCATGACATTTTGCAGGCCTATAGAGCTCTCTAAGTTGAAGAATTCAAACCTTTTATTGGCCTGAATATTCTAAAATTGCACCCTCAAACAGGAAAATAATTTCTTGCTGTCATTGATATTAGGAGCTCATGGAAAAAATTGGCAAATGGAATTTGAAAATTAAAAGGTTTTGTATATTCCATTTAGCTTAATGCAAATAACTCAACAAAATCCTTGTAAAGTAAAGTTAAATAAGACCATACCACCAGGTGAATAAATTTGTTAAATTTTGTAAAAAAACATTTATTCTAATGTCAAAGTCAACAAAGTACTACAAAGGAATACTTAAAACAATATGTATAGTACACTTAATTATAATCTGCTTCTATTACAGCAATATTTTACCATTCTGTGGTGTTTACAAGATTTTTTGATTGGCAGCATAAACTTGAAAAACTGCCTGGTTAGAATTCAAGGTGCCAAATAATCAGTGTTTTTTAAATGTATATTGTGAATTATCAAAATGGATATTATGGATAAACCTTGAAAATTCATTTACATTTTATTCCATTTTTTATATTTGTGATCCATTCTATCAATTTCTTAGAGATTTTTGAACAGGTAGTAATTTCAAATTGTTATAAATATGTGAGAGACCTGTAGTGATTGCTCAAATTAATTAGTCTCACTTCAATTGTGTTTGCTCTTTTTGAATTATTTATTATGCTGACCTTTTTAGATTCTTCAATGGATTGTTGTGTAATAATTATTGCTTACATTCCAGCAACAATTTGGGAGTTACTCCAATGTGTTTAGGGCAACAAAACACTCTCTTCCAGTTGGCAGGTCAAATTGTGGTATCACATTAAGTTATGGCTACATTCAAGTATAGAGAAAAACAACTTTATTTGATCATTTCTATTCATACATTGCACTTAATAAATTTCAGAGACACACAATTAACACTGTGGTGAGCTTGGATCTATTTGTGGATACTGCTCTGGTGCAATGAAATGTGAATTGGTCACTGTTGGAGAATAATTCTTGGTGGAATATTTTCTGTTTCTTTATTGAACTGATAAACTACCAATGTTCTGTTTTTCTGTTGGAATGCAGGTCACTCTTTATGATGGTAGCCTTTGTAACCTTTTGCTTATCAATTAAGTTTCCTAGTACCACTGGAGTAGTCAGAGCTCCCCTGCCATTCCACAATAGGCTCACTTGGCAGTGGAGTCAGGCCATTAATTATTGGGACACTGGCAAATCCTGGTGCTTAGCAACACAGATTTCCATGCCTATGCCACAATATCTTTAATTAATAGTTTAGTAGTTGCTGACTGTTTGCTTTAAATACAAATTTATGCTTCCATTTTTACATCAGCAAGTGCATTTTACCTATAAGTTGAATGTTCATGCTATGCATTCTTATGAAGATTTTTTTATTTCAAAATAAATTATTGAAATGCAGTCTTAATATATTTAAACTTTTTTTATTCAATTTCAAGAATCTCATTGCATTTGAAAGTATTTACATTATATCAAATTTTTAATATAAATTGTAGTAAATAATAAAAGTATCTAAAGTATTTTTGAATATTAGTAATGATCATATTAACTATCATTTATTAAGAATTTTTTCTCACTCAATTTGATGTTAATAAGATACAGCTTAAGAATTCACATTAGTTTAATAGCAGCAATACATCTCTATTCCCATTGAACAAAGTATTTTTTACAGCAATAAATTCCATACCTTTTGCTTGAATGCACAATTAAATATTATTTTAATCAACTGCTTTCATCTTAAAATTTCATGTTTTTACATTTTCATTTAACAGCATATATTTATGGAAATGATTGACATAAAATTTGCAAAAACAGGCAAAATAGCAATTACTAGAATAAATAAATATATAATTTTATTGTAAGAAGTACAAATTTTCTTTTGTTGTTTTAGACCATCTACAAAAAATGCAATATTAATTAATCAAAATGATTATCTTACTTGAAGTTATAACCATATTTTGAATTTTGCTTCTGCATATCCATATTTTAATATCTATTTCAGGTAATATATATCTATATATGCAGTAAATAAACTTACAATTTCATTCAAATGTTAATGGTAGTGCATTCCATTTGCAAAGCTTAAATTAAAATGTTGGCTTATCATCACTTCCATCAGTTTGACCTCAAAAATAATAGTTTTTCTCATTATTTCAATAAGGTCATTGTAATTGATGTATTATTTTACAAATATTTAATTTAAAATATAAAATTTGAAGTAATTTTAAATTAGCTTTACAACAATGAATGGGAGTCAGTTCTGTCATAAGACCACTAGCAGTTAATACTTAAGTACCTTACTCAAAAGGGAGTGGTAATCTAGAAAAATCTTTTAACTTTGATTGGTTTACCATTTAAAAATTTATGCTGTAAATGTAGAATTAGCCTGGCAACAATGAATGAGAGTCAGCTCTCTAATGATACCCCTGTTCCTATTCAGATAACACTTGAGCACATTATTCAGGGAGCAATGAGGAATCTGGAACAATCTTAAAATGTCTTTTTTATATCAATCTCATAAACAAAATTTTGCTAATACATTATTTTTAATGTGATATACCTGTAGCAATAATTGCCTAAATTTACAATCAAATGGAGATGTCAATGCAAACTCAACCTATTCATAGTACAACTAAGGAAGCAACTAATGTTGCTATTTAGCTGTGAGGCTAAAGAAATATTTATATGTAAACCCAATTCCTAATAATCTAAACAACCTTATAACCAAATTAGGATATTAATTAAACAGGAATAATTAACATTGAGAAACATTAAACACAATCAAATAGAGATATTAATGCAAACTAAATCTAGTCATAGTACAGCTAAGGAAGCAACTAATGTTGCTTTAAAATAATTTTTTTAGTAGTAGCACACAAAGTCTAATATAACATATTTCACAACTGTAATTTCCCAAGGAGACAAATCTTCCACTTTTGTAGCTCATCTTTAGATGAGTTACTAAGAATTTCCCATTGTGAAAAAGGCTCAAAACACGAGCAAATGTAGCCTTTTCAGCATGTTTTTCAAATTAGATAGACTTCTTGATCACAATTCAAAGGAAACACCCAAATCACTCCTCCAATTTGCTATCAATTAAGTCAAGATAAAATATAATAGAAGCTTGTTTTCCTATTTAATTGCTTAAAACACACTTTTCAAATAAATTCATAAAATTTTTTCAGATTATTTTGGCTATGCCTTTTGTTTTCATCTATTATATTTTGTAGTAGAGATACAGATTTTGTTTGCATATTCAATTCTATTTTTTGGGGTATCCCTTATATTTTTTGAAAATTTTTCTATATAATTTTATCAGATCTTTTTCTATATGGAATTCTGTTTCTATATTTTTTTGATATTTTCTATTTACATTTTTTGGTAAATGCTGTTTAAAATTTTTTGCCATCTTTCTATATATCTAAAAGAGAAAAAATATTTCATTATTAATTTTGTGAATTAACCAGTCCAAAAGAAGTAATCAAGTATGTAATAGATAAATTTGAAATACAAAAATTTAATTATCCAAAGTTAAACTCTGTGATTCTCAAATCTTGTTTAGCTTACAATAGAGTTTATATGGTTAATTTTGAAAAACACATTTCAATAAGTGATATACTAGATAAATTTGACAAGGAAATTTGTTTGATTGGTCCAGGGGAGGGATATTGTGCCATTGGCAGGAAATGTATTGTCTTCAGGAACTTGATTTGCCAATGTTGCAGTAATATAATTAACCTACTCAAATGAACCTATCTGTAAGCTTTAAATAAATATGGGAGATCAGGTAGAGAAAGACCTGATACAAAAAACCTCATAGACAGAGTCATATCAGACAAGAGCTCTACACTAAAAGAGAGAGAGACCCTATGAGTTCTTGGGTGTATAGTGTATCCTATGTGCAAGTTAAACCTACACTCAGTGCAGTCTCAGCTCATGCAATTTAGGTGACTGCAAAAATAGTTGAAATATTGAAACAAAGAGCATGTGTAAGTTCCCTATCCCTATACCTACTGAAGTGCTGATGGAATGAACTTACAAAGCTGTGCTACTGCATGGCACCTGGGTCAGCACTTCAAGAAATTTAGAAAAGGATTCTTAGAAAATTAATAAACACCAGATAATAAAGGTTAACTAAACTTTAATGAATGTTGAATTACAAAAATGAGATATTCAAAGCATAAGAGAGTGGTGTTAATTAAACAAAAACTGAAGGAATTTGTGCTGTAATAATAAATAATAAACAACATGAAGGTCCCTCATTGGACTTTTTGTATATTAAAAAATTCAATAAACAGAACTGCACAAGAGAATTTGAATATTTAAGATCACACAGATTGTCAAATCTGACCTGACACTAAGCAAGGGAAATTTCAAATTATGCAATAATTATTGTATAATTAAAAATTATGCATTTCATAATAATATTGTTGAAATAGTCTTTTTGCTGAAAGTGGAATTTGCCACAATATATGCAAAGTAGATCAAAAAGGAATCAAGAGAAAGGCCTAATATGCAAGTAAAAAATAATTTAGTTATAATTTTGCACAGAAAATAATGCATTAGTTTTAATTGAGAGCCTTTACATTTGAAGGTCTTATACTATAAATCTTCAAAAAATGTCTGTTTTTCATGGACTTTTTTAAATTTCTATAACTTTCAAACCCTTGACCCCATCTGAATAATATTTCATCAAAAGTTGCAGAACAAGTTAAAGAAAAAATCATAGAAGGATAGTATATTTAAAAAACAGTGTCTGAGTTATATCTAAAAATATGGAAGAGGGGTCAAATCATGCCACCTCTAGATAAGATAGGGTTATTCAGGAACTGCAAAATAAAACTCTAAAAAGACAATAAAAGCATAAAGAACATTTGACTAAACATGTATTTGAAAATGCATTTACTATTGAACAGCTATTTTGATGTATAAATGATTTATATTATTTATGATATATTGTAATATTTAATTTTCTAGCATTGCCTGCTTGTTATTATTTAAATTGTAGGTTACTTAGTTTTATAGCAGATAAAATTATTACTAGTTTATCTAAAAAACAGTCTCTGAGTTATAGCTAAAAATATGTAAGATCACAAAATTGGATATTAAATACAAATATTTGCTAAAGATTTAAATGAATGTCTTGTATATAAATGATAAATATGAGCAAAAAAATCTGCCAAATTTAACAAAAACGTAAAAATCTAAAATTAAGCACAATTTTGAAATAGCACTTTCTTATGTCATGAAAAATCTCTTCTGCTCATTTGTAAATTATTTTATTTAACACTCAATATCAAGGTGTCCAAATATTCATGAATAAATTAAGAATTTCTAAAAAGGTTTTACAAATCCTTTTTTATATAAAAAATCTTGTAATAAAAATATGAAAGTGAGTTTCATTTGAAAGCATCTTCTCACTGATTATTTATTACTAAAGTTGTTATTATGATATTAATGGTTGCTGCAACAAACAAAAGTATGAAACAACTATAAACAACATTAAAACAACCAAAATAATTATTAAATTATTGTATTTTGTAGGTTGAATGTGCTAATTTTGAATATAAATATTTCTGCAAAGCATTTCAGACTGCATGAAATACAGTCTAATTAAAATCTTTTCCTCTCATCAGTCACTACATTAGTTTAATAATTAAGGCTCCAACAGCACTTTTTTAGCAGCTGCAAGCTGTTTAAACAAATGGCAACCAAGTACTGTTTAAAACAGCCAATAAAATTAATGCATGTTACCTAATATCTTTGTTTTCACCCTATATCAATGCCTTTCAATCCCTTCAAAAGTGCATCAAAGATGGTCAAATTTCAAACAAGTGCTAAAATAATTTATAAAGATAATTGCAGCCAGAATATATCAAAAAACCTCATTCATAGGGGGTGTTTTAATGTACTAAAATATAATTTATATTTTGAGACTTATGAATATTAACATGAGACACTTCACAATATGTTGTGTGCTGTGAGGGTAATAACTTTTAATTTTTTACTCTTTATCTTTTGGTACAATTTTCAAAACATATAATAAATTGGGTAATATATTTTTTGATAAATTGTATATAGCAATGCAATTTGATGACTTTTTGTATTTTTACTAATGCTTTTATTCATGTTTATATTTGTTTTTTGGCTTTTATGCCTAGTAGATACATCATCCATTTTAAAATTTGCCTTGAAGATCCAGCTTAATATTAATAGTTTCATTCTTTTAACTCAATTTAGAATCAATTTTATTGTCCCCTATTCAGTGGCAAATGCAAAAGGTTGACATGGTAGAATGCATCCACCACAGGTTTCCAAAATGCTCTTGATTGGCTAAATAATAAAATGTTCAATAAAAAATGTTAATATTTTAAAAACAAAATTGGGAATGCATTTTTTAAGTTTTTTACAATATTTTCACATTTATCAAAATCATCAAAATACCTAGCATACATTCCTGCTTCTATCCATACAATATTGGAGCTAATCTATGAATTTTTTATTTTTTATCAAAGAAAACATTGCAGCTCTTAACAACTGCTTTGAAAATCAAAGGGATTGCTCTTTGCTGTTAACAACTTCTTTAGCTTTTGTAGAGTCACTCAGAGGCCAATTTTTCCTTTTAATGATTTGGCACTCTGAAAATAGTGTTACATCTTTTTGACATCTGGATTTGATGATTTGGTGCTATCAATTTATATTGATTTCTTTTAAATCAATTTATAAGCATTTTCAAGTTATTCAATAAAATTTATATTTGTCCCCTTGGTTCAAATTACATGTGATTGCTTGTTTTTACTACTAACCAGGTAATAATTTACAGAATTTTGTATTAAATATCTGAGGAAACTGTAGCAAAGCACACAATAAATTTGTCTTCCTCCAACCACATTTTATCTTTTCTGATTTTTATTATGTAGTAATCCCTTTTATATTTGTCATCAAGGATTTGGTTATGATAATTATTGCTTAAGATCCAGCAACAATTCAGGAGGAAACTGCACTGGGTCTGGGCTGACAAATAGCTCCTTAATGGTGACAGCCTGAATCATTGTCACTGTAGGTTATGGGTAGGTGTAGGGAATAACAACTTTTTATTTGATCAATTCATACATGCACATAATATTAACACACTGCAAATATACTATGCTGTTGGCAAATGTGAGTGCACAGCAATTATGTGTCTTTTGTTTTTTATTTATTTTCATGAACTGAAATAATAGAACTCTGAGATAAATTGTTTATTGAGCTAGAAATTAATACTGGAGACATACAATTAGCACCTTGGCAAGTAAGGATGGCTTCATGGATATGGCTTCAGCTTAATGCTGTGTGAATTGGTCTCTGCTGGAAGTCTGTTCTCTATGGAATTTCTGTTTTGCTTAAATGAATCAGTGAACCACCAATGTTTCTTTCTTTGTTGGAATGTGGGTCACTCTCAACAATGGTAAGCTCTGCAACCTTTGATCTTAACTTTTGGGTTTCCCAGTACTGCTAGAGTAGCCAGAGCTCCCCCACAATTCTACACTATTAACAGCAAAATGGGAAGCCCTGTTTATAATACATTGATGTCATACAGTTTTCTTTCATAAATTAATGCCAATATCTTGCTTATCAATTGAAATCAATTTAGATGGTATGCATGAAGCTAATACCATTGATATCAAAGATTTGAAATCTTAGAGCTCTTATATACTGTGATTTTTGTAAATGTTTAATAAGAAATTTTAAATCATGATAATTTGTGTACTCCTAAATGACAGAATGATATTTTAGCAAACATATTATTATTGTTAAATAATGCGACTTTGTTTTGTGAACATCCTAATTGTAAATTAGCCATTTGAACTTACATGTTTTTCTAAACATAATTTACATTATTTAATTGTTAAAAGTGAAATATATAATATGATTGTTACGTATTTCGATTAATCATGTATGAACATGCATGCCGTTATCGATGTATATTATTATCGATGTATTTTATTTATTCATTATTTGTGGAATATCTTTAGAGCAATTTAAGTCATTAATTGAATATTGATTAATTTCAATTATAACTTTCAACAGAATTGAATTTTAGTTGTAATTATTAGCTCGAGGTATTATGTAATAATGTTTACGAGGAACATTACAAATTTTGCGTACAATTAAAGTTTGGTTTGATAAGTCAGTAATTAATTTTAATATTTACATATCTCTGTTAATGCGTGCTACTTAAAGTGCACGACTGCTTGAAGTATATTCTAACAGTTCGATGCAAAAAAACGATGAGAAATTCAATAACACGTAAAAAGCTTAAAAAATGTACATACGCCAATAACTTTGCATAATTAACCAAATTCTTAGCACACGTTAGCACGGGGTACATATTTAAGATATAGATGTACATTTATGTAAATCTATACAGTTTTTAGTGTAAATCAAGTCTTTCTTACTTGATTTTTAAATAAATTGAAACTTTCTAAGAATTTGTTCTACCGATTATTATTTATTTTCATATTTTTTTACCGAGTAGTACCGGATTTATAGCTAGCGTGACCTCGTTGCATAAATTTTTTATGCATAAATATACATATAATATTTTTATAAATATAATTTCAATAGTGCGGATGTACAGTATCGGTGTGTGCAATAACCATGGGCCTGTCGATATGCAATTGTTACTGAAAATTTTAATAAATGTTGCTATAAGTGCTATATGAATTAAGTATAACGTCTAAACTTATATATTTTCATGCTTATTGAACATGTATAAGGGACTCAACATAGGGCCTTTTATAATTGAAGAATGTAGAAATCGTCTTTTTATTTTCCGTTTGTATCTTTGCTTTTGTAGTGTCGTTTAACGGATTCTTCATAAAACAATTATCAAAAGCAGCATCATTTCACTTGTTTTGTATCTAACAAAACGTAGTTCATCTTAACACAATTCTAAAGCAATCGATTTGACAATTTTGTCAATTAACTCGTTCTTCAATTATGTTTGACTCAACAAATCATAATTGCTTAGTAGATTTAATAAAGTATCTAGTTTTGAAATTTAAATCTATTGGTTGTTCGGTTGTAATAACCATTTTAATCACAAAGGTGCAATAGCTTAAAGAAATTGATTCAATTCAGCGTTAGCCGTTGCGTTAAATAATGTGGGCAATCGAGGGCGCCGCACACTCATCAAAAAGGCATGAGAGAAATTTAAGGTGGGCTTTAATCATTCGAACAGGGACTATAATTCATTATTTCTATTCTTATTGTAAAAGATTTTTAAAACAAAAGAATGTTTATAAACATTCAATCCAATATTCTTTATATTTATACACAAAAACTTCTCTAACAAAGCCTAAATATAATGTACAGTTTAGTTAGGTTTTAGATTTAGCTATGTCAAAACCGGAGAGTAGCCGTGGTGGCTCCAAGAAAGTTGGCCCAAGACGAAATGCTTTGGTGTCAGAAAATGTCAATACTTGCAAGACATGTGCAAAGACTACCGGTGATAATTGGGTGCAATGCTTAAAATATATTAGTTGTTATAATACGAGTAAAGCACATTGAGTAATCGAAATTAATATATTTATATTTTATCAAAATGTATTTGGAAATTTCGCCTAAGGTAAGTACTTGATTTAAACTAAACATGTATAGATTTGCAAAAATATACTTTTAGATCGTGTAATTTGTTTAATAATATATAATTTTTTTATGAATTTAAATTTATTTGTGGTATTGTCCTTAAATACGTACCGCATGCTACGAATTTGGTTAATTATGCAAATTAAGTTTATTTAGCTTTGATGCTGATTTCATCGCTGTTTTAGCCTTACCTGTCCAATCGTTGTCAGTGTGTCAAAATCAGCTCGTCTATTTCTTCCCCTGCTCTTGTCTCTAGTGGTGCTGTTTTTTTTTCCTTATTGCTATCAACGACCTTCCTCAATCTGTCCTCAACTCATCCTGTCTACTGTACGTTGATGATACTGGGATTTTCAACTTTGGTAGTTCTTTTGCCTCCAATATTACATATGATCTTGGGCTTTTGGCTACTTGGTCTTCTGTTAACCATCTTGATTTTAGCCCAACCAAGACATGGAATTTCCTTTCTATATCTCCCCCTTCTGATCTGCCTCTTCCTGTAGACTTTTCTCCTCATCATACTCATCTTGGAGTTCAACTTGCTGCTAAATTAAATTGGTCTGGTCATGTGTCCTTACGTCTCCGCAAAGCTAATTCCCCACGCTTTCCCTTTTAGGCTGCTGTGAAACTCTTTGTTCAAGTACATTCCTCGCGCCATTGTTCTCTATGCTTCTCCATTTTTGGTGGCCTTCCCTTTCCATACAAAGACATCCTTCTGAAATTCTCTACTCTCCCACTGTCACTCTACTTCCATGCCTGTGATCTCCTGTTCAATCGCTTGCTCACTCGCATATTGGACATTGAGTTCTCTAATTTCCGCTCTACTCGCTGTGATGATGTCACTTTCTCCATTCGTCGTCCCACGAAACATCGCACCATTCACTCGTTTTTCAATCGTGCTTGTACTGCTGCTAATTACATCTTGACTCTCAACCCCCCAACAGCGATTGATTTCTTTGATGTCTTTCTTCTTTGGTGAGCCCTTCTCCAACTTCGCCTACTATTCCATCTAATAGTATTTCATCTCCTGTGACTGTCCCCACAGTCCGTAAACCCTGACTTGTTTTTTATTTTTCGTAGTGTATGCCTTCAGCGGCTAAATTAAGTCATTCATTTATATATATATATACATATATATTGGTGATTTGTAATAAAATTTTCATATATATTGGTGCTTTGTAACGCTCACCACATATATTGGTGTTATGT
>CABFPE010000070.1:511331-523854 GCA_900660155.1 Hofstenia miamia | reverse complement strand
TATATATATATAGATTTATATATATATATAAATTTATTTATATGAAGTTTTGATCGGCACATTACTATTAAGCTGCAAATCAATTCCTTCTTATTATTCCATGTTAGGATTTACTACTAGTTTACATTCGCCTCCATTCACTTTAAATTGACAGTATAATATGTGGAATGTTGTGATTTTACTTTGTAATTTTTAACAATTGTATTTTCATTATTATTTGCTATTTGTTGTTAATCTCTAAATTACATTTAGAAATGCCTCGTTCCCCTTATTCGGAACGTTTCTATAGTGGAAAATATTACCGTGAATTTGAAGAGGATTTTGAAGCGTGTTATCGATACTTTTATGACTCATTGCGTCGTCGGAGATCGCGAAGTCGTTCAAGACATAGCCATAAATATTATAAGACATATCGTCGTCGAAAACATGATGATTATTACTATCGACACAAATCTCGTTCTCCCATTAAACATTCTTATACACGAAGGTCGTCTTCTTCCAGTTCTTCTCATCGTGCCCATAATCGTCATCGAAGTTCTCAAAGAGGATCAACAGGTTTAATATTGTAAATAAAGTTTTCTCAATTTTTTGGAAATTTATTATATTTTTATATTATATTTTTATTTATATTTTTAGATACTGTTGTTTCGAGAAGTGCTCCACCTGTCGATTCAGACGGTCACTTTCAATATCAAAAAGGAGATGGAGTTTATCATAATAGATATGTTGTACGCACTCAATTAGGCGAGGGTACTTTTGGTAGGGTATTGCGGTGTATAGATACAGAATCTAAACAGGAAGATTCAAAGTCAAATGTTGCATTAAAGGTCAGATATACTATTTTTGTTTTATGCTTTATAATTTTCTCAATTCAAAGTTCAAAATTTCCAAAGTTGCGTTAAATAATTATAGTATTTTGCCTCGATTGTTAATGTTGTATGATCCCCACATTCTGCGCAAAGTTTTAACTTGTTCATAAACCTAGAGTGCTACACTAGGCATCAATAAATCAGCAACTTTTAAATTGAAATTTGAAACAAACATTTACCTCAAATTAATTTAAAATTAGTAATTTACAAAATCAAGAACTACTGTATATTAAAAGAAACTTCTATCTCCATAGTTATAGGTTGAATTATCTTATTTATTCATATGGCTGTTTGAATGTGTTAGTATCATCGCGGTTTTCAATACAGTTAATATTAAATATTTCTTAAAGATATCTTTAAACGCACAAAATTCATACATGTTTGCGAAAAAACTTTCTGCCTTTTTACATGAATGTAGATTTTATGTATCAAAACTTAGATGTATCTTTTATAACGATATGATATGCAAAATTTAAAATTTACATTTCAGTATTATGCTATTATGTATTTTCACTGCTATTTTAACTATCTACGAATTTGGAGTGGTCTATGGCAGTGTTACTCAAATTTTTTTGTGTCGTGTACCGGCCCAGCACCTTCCCTCACGTGGCGTGCTGGTCAATTTGCGAAAAAAGACAAGAGCAAAGTCATTATTACTTTTGTAACAAATACACATAAATGCAAGTCACAAACATTATTATTATCTATAGGCCCACCAAACAGGCTATAGCTGGGAAAGCAGTTTGAACCTTATCGTTGCCTAAAAATTATTATATAAACCTTCTGATTAACATAAAACAAATTTCTCCTAATTGACCGGGTATTGGCAGCCAAGTGCTCGTGTACCGGAGTTTGAGTAGCATTGGTCTATGGAAATTGTTAATAAGTGTGATGTAATAATTAGTAAAATTGTCTAGCTGTAGCCTCAACTTATGCTATCGTCGTATGATAAAAAATTGTAATATTCGGACAACTAAATATATTAAGTAGATTACTGTAAGAGTATAATAATGAAATGTCGTTATTATGAGTGCTAACACATCTGTTGTGATGAATTAGTAATATATAATAGTATACATTATTTTAGATAATACGAAGGGTAAAGAAATATCGCACAGCTGCTGCCTACGAAGTTAATGTTCTAAACAAACTTGCAGAGTGGGATCCACATGGAGAATATGGCTGTGTTAAACTAATTTGTAAGTGTTCAGTATACTGTTCTTGTATATAGTTTCCTCAATTGAGTTGCAGCGATTATAAGTTTTTTAAATTCCAAATTAATATACGAGTTTATCGTGAAATATATGCCTTAAAATGTATGTTATTTAGCTTCATTTGAATGGCATGGGCATGCTTGCCTAGTTTTTCCATTACTTGGTCAGAGTGTATTTGAAGTTATGCGGCAGAGAGGCTACATCTCCTATACAATTAGAGAAGTGAGGGATATTGGCGCACAACTCGTTCGTGCAGTCGGATTTCTTCATTCTCATAAGTTAACACACACCGATCTTAAACCCGAGAATATGCTTTTCGTTGGACCTTATAGACGTAAGATTATTTAATTAAAACAGAAATGTTTTCTTTCATACATCTTAAAACTATTTTATTTATGTTTGATTTGTCTATAGAACATTTTGAATTCGCATGGTTTTTCACCAGTTGACAAATTTGTCGATAAGTCGTTCACTTAAAACACCACTAAGTTCTTAACAAAAACTTTAAAATATTATGGTTGTAAACCTGCAAATATATTTTCATCTTTTGAACATCCTTGCCGTGGGAGTGCGATGAAATATTAGCACGTGGAGATCTGTGGAGCAACAATTCTTATAGCCAGTCTCAATAATGACTTAATAGGTTAAAAATTCGCGAGACTTGTTTCCATAGTGAATACTACTTTGCTTGATCGAAATAACATTTGACAACGAAACAGATTGGTTTAATTTGTAAAAATCTCACTTAACCTTAAATTTAAAATCAATATTGATTTGACTTCTGAAATCTAGCTGATATAGGAAATGTTGGTTGAAATTTTTTATAATGCTAAAAGTGTGCATTGCAAATATTTAGTAACTGGCTTGATTTTACTATGCTTCGAAAAAGGATGCAGTCCTAATTATTAGAGACAATGATTTTCAATAAGTCAGCAAACGATTTAGCACTTCTAAAAAATTTATATTTGTGTCAAATCACAAATTCTGAATACCGCTATGGTAAAAATAATAGTAAATTTGTAAAATTTCATTATATTTTGATGTATATTAATGTATAGAAAATTCATTACATCCTGAGTGTATACAAATGCTTTTTATTGAAGAATTTTGTAAAAATTTGGTTGAATTGATTTGTGGGCCAAATTTTTTTGCCTTTGGTGTTTTGTGGAATTGTTATGTGGGCTGTAGATCGAAAAACTTCGGGAAGCCTGATAAATTGTTTATGAAAATGCCCAACTTGTGACACAATCTATAAACATTTGTGTTTTAGCCGATTCCTCTGAAATCAAACTTATTGATTTTGGCTCTACTACATTTGACCATGAACATCACACCCGTATTGTATCCACTCGGCACTACCGTTCGCCGGAAGTTATTTTAGAGGCTGGTTGGTCTCAGTCCTGCGACGTTTGGAGCATTGGTGCTATTTTATATGAACTTTGGAAGGGGAGAACGCTGTTTCAGACACATGCCAATCGAACCCATCTTGCTATGATGGCTATTGTTCTTGGCAGACGATTTCCGAAGAGATTAATAGATATTTCTAAAAAACAGAAGTACTTTAGGTGTGCATTTTTACCAATTTCAGTTTCTAATTTATTTTATTGAAACAACTTTTTCTGATAATTATTATTCATTAGTATCATTATCAGCATTTTTTCCCCGATATCATCAGAACCCCCAGTTAGTTGGCAATTTCCATTACTTGCCATCAAAATGATGTGTTTGAATCTTGCCTTTTGGTTTATTGAATGATTTTTTTCGTTTGAATTTCAATGTAAATTTGACACTTGATCACTTTTAAATAAGTAGTCACTTTTATGCTCACTCTTTTCTTGATTGGCTTAAAATTGTTTAATTGCAATTTTATATTTAGCCTTAGTTAGTGGGACGTACCATTTAGACTGTCGTAATAGCTATGTTCATACATTTTGAAGGAAGACATTTTTTGTCTCCGAGACACACTTGAATTTCATTATTTCTTTAAAAGAGCGTCTTCTGTATCCAAAATTAGTTGGTCACTTCTTTCTTGAATGAAGTGGCAACCTTTGTTTCAATTGTAATCGCTGGCAAGAATTACGCTTAATTTTTATGAACATCTATATATAATTATCAACAATTTTTAAAAATTTACATGATCCTGAATTGTAAATCTTTACTGGCTAATGCGATTATTTTTCGGTTAGAAGTAATGGGGATGTGATTTGGAATGACGATAGCGATGATCATCACCGTGTTAAAAATTCATGTACCTCCTTAAGTCCTCGACTCATTGATCCCCTTTCGCCAACACTTCACGAAGAGGAATCACTCATCGATCTCATCATTCACATGTTGGACTTAGATCCGGAGACACGTGTTACATGCTCCACGGCTCTACATCATCCATTTTTCAAAAATGCTAGATTCTCGCATAGTGTCAGCAGATGACATTGATTCTTGTAAGTTATTAAATTTGCAGTGTACAGTTTTAGTCAGAATCGCGTACAATATGTTGTGTTAATTATCCACTTCCGTTTTAGTTATACAAATATTTTTCTTTGTAGAATATAGTGTTCATACGTTCTCTCTCTCTCTCTTCATTCTTCTAGCATGCAATCTTTCTATAAGTAATCACTCTCACAACATTGAGATTTGTCATTTGTTAGAGTATAATAGCATTCCTATTGTATGTCGATTTTGATTAACCCTGTACTAATATCTTACGTGCAGCACTTATGGGATTAATATATCTCGCTTGCTTTAAGATTAAACTTGAACACTGATCACTGGTTTAGTTTTATTCGTCTAAAATTTTTTGCTCCCTCAAATTTCAATAAATTTGTATAGTAGATTCATATAGATGTTAATTGCTCTTTTGAATGAACTCATCATTCCAGGGGTTTACCTTACGCAATGCTTTACTGTGTGATTCTACACAGTTTTGAATGAAAGTGGCCAAATAGCTTATTAAGTCTTCTTAAGGTTGCAACAATATGTATAGGGTCTGTTTCCAAAGAAATGTTAATAACATCAATCTATGCTTTTGCAAGATCGCTGGAATTAAATCCTTGACAAAATGTTTTCATCGATACCATGAGTTAAATTAAATTCAAATCTTATTAAATTTTACAATAAATTAGTGGTCATTTATTACGAAATGTAGATTAATGTATGTGACTTTAGGTGCATGTTTTTTGAATCCAAAGTGCTGGGTAGTATCCCTTTATTGTGTTCTGTTGTTTTAGGCACTTAATTGCGTCTTTGTTGGCATCGTTTATGATGCATTCGCCTGATGCTTTTGACCGAAGGGGTTGTGAACATTTCTCAACTTTATAGATGATATTTATTTTTATTCCATTCGCTTGATGTGGCGAATTTGTTATATAAAATGTATAATTAATTTAGTTTTATGCATTTCTTTTTGTTGTAAAAGTTATACAATGTAATTTTATACCTGTAAATTTTATTTTGAATATAAATATTGCTGTAAAATAAGTAACCTTTTCCTTCCCCATTTTATTGCAATTTTCTATCATCACATGTTGTAAAATATATCCAAATGATTTCAAATATATTTACAACACAAATTAGAATAGAGGTCTAGTAGAATATTTGTGCTTCGTATTCGGAGGTCAGGTTAATAAGAAATGCACTTTGTCATATCTGCAAACACAGAAGTTGCTTGCTTAATTATTCTAAAATATCATGATGAAACCTGACTCTTGAAAAATCAATTGAAAATCTTATTACATTATAGATGTGTTTTCAATTTACATTTTCAACATTTTTAACGTCATCTGATTTGTTTTAAAGTTCATTTTACTAATTGTTTAGTATAATATGTAAATTCACTGAGTTTTTCTTTTTTCATAAAGCTCCAATAGATAGTTTTATAGACATTTTAGTAAATTTAGTTAATTCATTTACAGGTGACGTCTTTTCTTATTGGTTCAAGGCTGTTGACGTACTCATTCAGTTGGTCGTTCAATGAAGATCATTCGTTACCAATATTTCATTCATTTCATCGTTGAATGAAGATTTCTGCAATTGTTGGTACTTGGCGACTTTATAAATGTGAACATCACTATCGCCATTGTTGAAGACATTGCTTCATGAAGATTTCTTTCATCATAATAAGATTTGATCGAGCTTTTTGATCTAGATAAGAATAAGTTAGTCAGAAGAGGTCTATTCTCATAGAGATTTAGTGGAGGTGTGCATAGTAAAGGACTTTAAAACAGATAGTAGTAGTTTGATGGATTCCAGTTTGATTGAAGCACTTGTAGTTCAGGAATTATTGCAAGCTATCTGAATTATATATTGCAATTTTTGATAATTTGACGCAGAAAAACTCCTAGAGAGTTATCAGATGTTATTCGAGCGAATTGAAAGGATTTAGTCATATTGTATTCATTAAATATATTTGGATATTAAGTGTCCTATTAACTTCATCTCGATCATCGAGAACTTGTGTGCTGGCATCTTCACATTTAACCTGTTTTATAATGAATGGTACAATAATGCAATCAATTTTGAAATCTTCATTTTTTGAATAATTTCTATTGATTTATTCAAGATGACCTTTTTAATTTTTTTGAGACACATGAGGTGCATATTCAATAATTTTATTTAAACATTAAATATATTGATTGTTATCTGTCTGTTTGTGTGTACGGATGAGGATTTTTTTGATTATCATTCATCGCTTCAAAAGTTTCTGCAAACTGAACAAAGTATTTGGATCTCCAGTCTTGGGAAGAAAAATGAACATTCCGCCTTCGCAGACGCCGAAAAGTTTACTGTTTACATGCGCTTAAACTTTAATATCGCACGGAAATCAACACATTGGGTTTATAAATATCGTCATTCAATGTTTAACTGCATTCAAATTCATCAGGCTTTTTATGTTTGAATTCGTATTTTACAAATCAGCATTTATTACATAATATTACTTACAGTATAAATTTGGATTGTGGTTGTTTATTTTATATTTTTATAATGTATTTCTATGACATTTCACATACGAATTTCAAACCTTAAGTGTTTGTCAAACTGTTTTACACACTCTCGTATGATGTTTACATGAGAATTGATACATTTGTGTTCTAAAAATTCTTTCCCTATTATAATAATGCAGTACATTGCCTAAAATGAATTTTTGCGGCGATCTGTGCTTGACGAAGTGTCACTTGCGAAATTTACGTTTAAGTTCTACACTTTATCGATTTCGTTCGCTGAAGTAATCAGTGTTTGTTCACCTTGCGTCATTGCTGTTTGCACAGCAACTCATTCATTAGACGTTGGTAAGTCTTTGTCTTCGTTAATCAACAACACTCAATTGACATTACTTAGATTT
Organism: Hofstenia miamia; assembly: GCA_900660155.1. NCBI lineage: Eukaryota > Metazoa > Xenacoelomorpha > Acoela > Hofsteniidae > Hofstenia > Hofstenia miamia. The sequence continues at coordinate 516,433 of CABFPE010000070.1, read as the reverse complement.
TTATAAAGTCGCTTCCGATTTCATTTTTATTGCATATAAGCTTGCTAAAAATTTAACTATTTTTGAATTTAAAAAAAATGATTGTTTTGCAATTAACCTTTTTTCAATGTTCTAGATTATGCCTCCTGACGAGCATACTTATCAAGGATCAGCAATTTGCAATCCATTCCACCGATGCCACCGGTATCTGGTCTTAATCCTCATATGTTTTCTCAGTTTTGGTAAGTACATATCCTTAAAATTCATGTTAGCTAGCTAAAGTTGAAAGCCAACTTTTCAAATAGCACAAAATCGATATTTCATTTTTTTAAATTCATCACTAAAAACCATATTTTCGTCAAAATGTAAGAATAGGTCCTTCGAATAGTGGAAACGAGTGCTTGACTCAAAGCATTTGCCTTCATAGCACTAAAATGCGTTTTTAATGAAAAAATATCGATTGAGGTAGGTTTTTTTCTAGATCAAAGTTTCGCGCAGAAAAAACACAAACATAAAAAAAATTTTCTCGATTTTTATCATCATACCATTTTTTTAATTCAAATGATACAATATGTTTTCCATCAAATATTATTACCATTTTACTCTTAGATCTGGAGATTTTGCATCGTATGTTTTCAAATGTTAAAAATACTAATACTGTTACAACATTTTATTATACAAGTTAAAAATTTGCCAGCAAAAATCAGCTAACGTAGCTTCGGTTATTTTTCCTTTTATGTATCTTTTCACCAACAGACTAAGGGTTTAAGACTAAGCCATTTTCCGTGTTCGTCGGAAACCTTTCCAAGATCTGATGATAAGAAGTAAAGATGAGCGGGCTACAGGTTTTGTAAAATTTACCTTGCAATGTGCGTTGTTTTACCGCGGCATGCCGCAAACGAATTGGTATTTTAACTTCATAAGAAAAGTTAGATGTTTCTGAATTGTTTTTAGGGTTATGGAAAAGCTTAATGGTCATAGAAAAAGTTTAATGACAATTTCAATTTTATTATAGCAATATCCAATTTTCCATTAAATATGCAAAATTCCTATTAATATTTTGTGTGTAAAGTCTATTAATTTTCCTTCAGAAACAGTTTTTTTAGAAATACTAAGAGATTTTAAATGTTGAAACAAAAGACGTTATCTGTTTAACCTCTATGCCACCGCAAGTTGTTTTAATTCTACCGCTAGGCACCGCAGTTGTGTAAATTGTTACCGTACCGCACTCATCTCTAATAAGCTCATAACATTTCTTATCACAATACGCTTATGTAAAGAAAAATATATACGCGGCGAATTCACCCAACGGTGGCGAACTCACCCCAGTTAACGGTAAGCATTTGAAAATCCAGGATAGATAGAAAGTTTAAACTTGGTCCGACTTTTTGCAGCCTAAAAATATTTAAAAGTTGTGATGGGTATGATTAAAATCTCTACAAAAACGATACAAATTTGACTGTTAGAAATGTCTTAAAATAATTTAAAAAGATCTCTCATCCATTAGTCTTTACTTTAAAGGAAATAGAAAAAGTTTTTGTATACTTGTTTCAAGCTTAATTACAATTTTTTGTTTTTTTTAAATATTTGTATAAGAATTTATGATAGCATTGTTTTTTATTTTAAATAAGGGTTTCAAATTATGTAAAAAATAATTTCGCCAAAAACCGGATTAACGTTTCTTGATAGAGAAGAGTTGCCAAAAATTTACAGTGCATGATTTAATTGCAATTTAAGTAAGTAATGTTTGATTTAGGCTCCTACTTTTGTAATGACAATCCTGCAGCTTTGACAGATTATATTGTAAAGGTATTCATCCATATTTGTATCTATTTTAAATTATCATGCATGATTAGTTTAGTTCAGTCGTTAACGCTTCAATTCTTATTTACATGCTTAATATTGTTTTCAATTCAAGCCTAACCCGACCCATTTTTGTCCCAACCATTTTCATTAACCCTAGTTCGGCACCTATTTAAACCCATTTATAAATTGATCATTCTTAGACAACAATGTTGCCTATGTGCATTTTATTTCTAAAAGTCAAGTAAGTTTTTTAAATTTCTGCTAATTTTTGTCAATACCTCGGCGCAAACCCATCCCATGTCCATCTTTGCTGTTAGCCTTGTAATAATTCATATTATGCTTGCAGCAGTATTTAACATTGTATATTTGTTTGTTTTCATTGTTCTAACTTAAACAACTTCTCCATGTATATTTTAGGACATGGATGTATCAATGGAAGAGTATATGACATTGTATTCTTGGTATTCCTACCCCAACATCATTTTAAGTTTGATTGGTGGTGTTCTAATTGATCGTGTGCTGGGTATTCGCCTCGGCGCCATTATTTTCAGCAGTTTTTGCGTGCTTGGACAGGTACCACCAATTACTACTTAAACTATTTACTGACTATATTGCAACTCTTATATTTCCTATTCAATTATTAAACGATTGATTTTAACGGTTTTAGCAATACCAAGTTGATACCAAAATTCATTGATCTTCACTCAAAAGTTTTTAATATATCGCATAGTATGTTTATTTGAATGACGCTGATATGTAACTCAAAAGTTGTAGAAGTGCCTTGACTTTTTGTTTCAATATTTTGTAAAATATGTCATTCTGATGTTCATTTCCTTCAAAGTCGGTGTTAATTGTTTCGCAAATTCAACGTGCGTATCAGATGCCATTTATAGCATTCATTTGTGAACACTTCACTTCTAATAAATGTTTAGCCACACGCTCATCTCATTTACCTAATATTTAAAGTTTGTAAAGCTTCTAACACATTTCATTACGCGCTCTATGCTTCAATGTTTTTCATCCGTTTCTTTCTGTCTCTTTTTTTCTAGCAGTGTTATCCGAAATATGTTAACCACTGCTGCAAGCTCTTCGTCATCAAAAGCTCTTCTATTGATATTCTTTTGCGGGTGATTAATTTTAGATTGTGTAATGTTCATAGCTGGTGAGTGACAAGCTAAGAGCTGATCTTTTCTCCTGTAGGTCAACACAGTTCTAGCAAATAATACTTTCGATGATGTAAAATACCCATATATACTTTCTTTTGCTTAACTAAAATGAATTGTTAAAAATCGCTGTAGAAAACTCAGAAAAATATTTTATATCATATTATGATTTGAAATTTGGCTACTAGTAAGTTTCCAATTGTACTAATCCAAGGAATGGGTAATTTCTTTCACCGAATGAGACTCGTTATATGTCCACAAAGTTTTGCGATACATTCGAGATTTGCCAACCGTAGTAAATCAGTACAAATCGTTTGCTCTTCTCATATGGGATTGTTAACTGCTTGATAAGTTATAATTATTTATAAAAGGACCAATAACTTAAGATAATATAACTTCTTGGAAACGATTTCAAACGTAGCTTTGGGGGAATTTAAGTCAATACACAAAATTCGAGTTTTCCAAGTAAAATATTGCATTTGTAAGTTTCCGAGGCGTACAGGGTGTTCATAAAGTCTCTCCGTGGTGAAAAGTGAGAAAATTACCTCAATAATATATATATATATATATATATAGGGCGAGTCAGAAGTAACCGTCGAGTTTCTTTAAAGCATTTAGTTAAGTATTTTTTTAGGTACTGGTATTTGTTTTACTTTTAAATTATTGAAAACAGTGTCAAATGCTGCTTAAACTTTTATATTTAACAAATGTGATAGATTCACTGTCTTTTATTTTCAAAATGACCACCACCCTCGTTCATGCACTGAGAAATTCTCTGAAGAAGGGAGTCACAAATTTTGGAACAAAGGTCTCCGTCGAAAGATTGGAACGCTTCTCTAATAGAATTCTCCAGCATTTGTAAATTTTCATTTTCCTGGCTGAATACTTTCTCTTTAATGATTCCCCAAACACCATAGTCCATTGGACTGAGATCGGGACTGCGAAGTGACCATTCCAGTGGGCCGCGATGCCCAATCCATTTTCCCGGGAATTTCTGGTCCAATCTTTGTCGAACTTTGACCGCAAAATGCGAAGGCGCACCATCTTTTTGCCACCAAAAATCATATTGATCACCAGCTTCTTCTTTAAGTCTCAATTTCTGGGAACGCAAAATTTTCCAACATATCAAGATAGGTAGTAGCAGTTACACTGTCAGTAAAAAAGTATGGCCCGATTACATTAGTTGAGCATAATCCAGTCCAAACCATAATGCCAGGGCTATACACGGGTTTCTGGAAAACTTCGTGAGGATTCTCTTCCGAATAACAAACGCAATTATGCCTATTTGCCAGACCGGCCAAAGAAAATTTGGCCTCATCGGTCCAGATGACATCTCTAGTTGAAAAAAAAATCAAATTCTTCACAAAATTGCATTCTTCAGTGAGTGTCATCTTCGTGCAATTCGTGTAAAAGTCGCGGCCGCCACACCTTAAGACCCAGCCTCTTAATTATGCGAACAATTCCAATACCAATCTGCTCCGACAACTTTCTAGTGGACTTTCGGGGATTCATTCCCAATTTCCCACTGATAAGCCGTACAGTTTGTTTCATTTGTAATTGAAGGTCTGCGGCCAGATCTTTGCTTGTCTTCAACGGTCTCATCAAATTTATTCGCACGATCCCGAACGGTATGCCACTTGATAGATTCTCCGAATTCATTTTCAAAGCATGACAAACATTGTTAATGTTATTGCTTGAATAAAAACTTTTAATCAATAAATTCTTTTTCCAAAGTAAAACGACGTGGCATGACAGAAACGCGTTGTTCTTCACCAAATTAGACTTTCGATTGACTCAGTCTCAGTTGTCTTGTTATCAGAGTGATTTGTTAGTGTTACTCACCACGCACGTCGAAGACCGCAAGCTGTCATTCGATCTAGGGCCTACAGCGGAATCAGTACAGCCAATCAGCGACGTGAATGGTTCATACTTATTGAAAAAAGAAAGCAAATATTTCGTTCAACGGTTACTTCTGACTCACCCTGTATATATATATATATATATATATATATATATCATTGGGATTCAGTATTATAGGATTTTTTTGAATTTTTAACATTAAATACATAGGGATTTGTAATCGAAATATTTGATTATTCCAAAATATCTGGAATATTGCTAAATTGTATATATATATATATATATATATATATA
>CABFPE010000070.1:455913-474056 GCA_900660155.1 Hofstenia miamia | reverse complement strand
GGTGATAATGCGCGAGCATCTTTATAACAGAGCAGGCAAACGACAATATGCAGTTTGAGACCCAAGAAGGAAGATTCTACAAAAATCTAGATGGAGGAGAAAAGGCTACAGCTAGAGCAGTAAGTTTCTGGAGAGTATATGGTTAAGTGAGGGACCAGAAATAGAGAGTAAGGAGGTGCAGATGGAGTACAGGCCAGAAGATGGGGACAGTTTGACCTTTAGGCGGAACATATTCCAGAGAGACATCTTCGAACAACTACGGTTCGACATATTGGGTAAAGAAGCGCATAGAAAAAAGAGCGGAGGTAGTGTAGGCTTTGTAATAAAGAGTTGGAGACTGTAGATCATCTGATAGCAGGATGTGAGAAGTTGGTACAGAATGGGCATAGGTTAGGAAAAATATGAGTAGATAAAGAGGAAAAAATGGGAAAAGTGTAGACACAACAGTACTAAATGACAGGAGTGTAATAAACAAGTAGAAAGAGAAGATATACAAGTAAATTGATTTGCCAAGAAAAATTAGAGGTTATTGAAGGTAAAGAATGTAAAGTAGTCCTGGTAGTGTAGGAGTACTAGAAGCAGTGAGTAAGAAACTTAAGAGATACTTGGAGGATTTTGCATTACCAAAAGAACAACTAGAGTCCGAAGGAATGCTCTCAGACTCCTCGGGAACTGGTGAATTCCTCGAACTAAATTTTATTAATTTTATGTATGCTTCACATAGAACTGAATATATCATGATCAGACCGGAAAGCTTTGTAGCCTCATTAACGAACTACAGAATATGGTACGCTTAAAGATTCCTACGATTTGATATATGATAGTAAGAAAGTTAAAACCAGAACCCCTCAATTTGAAGGTTTGTAGAGAAAACAAAGTTTATAGTGATTATGCCATGCATTAATAGCAGATCTTAACAATAAAGAAATATCAGTATATTATGTTTATTTGATGAGTTTATATGGCCTTTGTAAGCATTCTACATCTTGAACTATTTCATGAGACAAGTAACTGTTAAGCCCTGGATGGAAAAGTATCTTTCACTTTGACCAGAAGTAAATTTCGTGTCAGATTTTACAACAATGGGAGGTTCTGTCTGTTCTCGTCTTTTGGGCATTGAAAAGTAGGTCTAAAATACATTGTTCTAACAAAGTATTGGTGGTAAAATGCTAATATATTATTCATGGTGGTAAAACTACATTGACTGTATTACAATGCCAAAGTCAACTTCCATAAAGAAGGTTGCAAGCGACTAGAATACATTTGTATAATTTTTAAGGAAAATGTCATTCATTATCTATGATGATTTTTTAGGGAATTGTAGAGAATCATAAGCACCCTTAAGTACGCTATGCGATTATGTCATCGCACTTCTCTTATTCGCAATTACACGAGAAATCAATGACAATCTGTTGAATTGAATAATCTGCATCTCATTTGAGTGTGATGTGCGAGATTAAACATTATTTCAAACAATGGAATAGCAACGATTATTTGTAGATATTACTGATGGGACTGGACTGGAACACACCAGACCGCGATCTAGACTAAAAATTTTCAAAATCTGGAAGGCAATATATTGATTTCATTTCATCTATTGCGATGAATTGCGGTGTTGATATCATAAAGTGGAGTGTTGTGTTGCGTTGCAGTGTTAGAGAGATTAAAATTGTTTGCAAAAATTTTGTGAACTTTCAAATAAATAATTTGGTATAATGTGTGAGTCGAGTGGACTAATGCTTAGTTTGGATCGTAGTTGTTGTTTGTTTTCCAGTCTGTCATGGTGTGGCTCGGAAACTTTTTGATCAGCTGATATTTTGAAAATTCGCACACTTACATAGAGCTGAGAAAAACTGTGGTACGCAGATTTCTATGAAAATTACTACAATTTATTTAGAATGAATTTGTCGGAAGCTCCTTTAAATTTCATCAAAGATTGTTTTCCACTGAAAGCAATGAGATAATGAGTCTTAGCATTTTACTCAGAGCACTTCAAGCATTTGAAGCGCATCTTTACAACTTAAAATGTTAAAAGCATTGACTCATCTAAGCTTTGTATGAGACCAATTGTGCTTCTCTCAAGAAAATGCATACTAAATTTTACAAACAATGAACTTAACTGAGTAATTTTTCTAATCCTTCAATGCTTTTTCTGTTGCTTGTAGCATCCTAGTCTTCCTGTTTAGCTGCCTCAGTTCATTCATGTTCCACCTAACTATTTCTGCTTGAATCAAACCTTTTAAAAATCATGGAACTAGATGTTCGGAATTTTTTGTATATGAGCACTGGTAATGCATCAATCTTTAATGACGATTTGGGGGGTACTTTTCGTACCTCAGAATTCTTAATTGTTTAACAGTTTTGAAAGATTTATGTGAAATTTGGTGATATTGATTGACTTTTCATGAAAACATACAACTAATACTATATTTAGAAGTTTCAAGACTATTTGAGCACAAATACCTGAAACATTGTTGTATATTACGTAAAGACTGTTTGAGGTACTCTTAGGACCCCAGATATTGTAATATCACTCGGGACACAATCGGGGCCTCTATATTTAATTGATTGCATCTATTAAGCCAGTAACGACTAATAGTGAAAGTTTAGGATCTCAACTAAAAAATAGGGCTCCGATTGTGTTTTGTGTATAAACGTAGGGCAACCTGTAATTCTTTTGATAGAATCAATTTGGTTTACCTCCGTGCTAGTGTTATATTTTCTCTCGCATGTACTTTTAAGTATTTTTATCTACATGATAATAATTAGATAGACTCCGACGATCATTTGGGAATCGTGTTGAAACGAGTCGCGACTAAAAGCTTCTTGATTCAGTCACCCTGAATCAGGGGCGTACCCAGGATTTTCTGACGGGGGGACATCACTGTTATTTCCCAATGCGGGGCAAAGCCCCGCGAAAGTTTTTGAAAATATTGAAAAAATAGACACTAAAAATGCATTTCACGATCTTAGATTTTAAATTTTTCAATTTTTTACGAAAATTTTTTTTTAATTTATCCAGTCAAAATTAAATTTGGAAACCTGACGGGGGACATTCCACCATGCCCCCTCCTGGGTACGCCACTGCCCTGAATTGTGGTCGCATAAAATTAGGAATAAGTATAGATGTAATTTTTTATAACTGCATTGCATCGCAACCGCACCGCACCGCACCGCACCCGCTTATCTGTTAGAAAAATTCACCCGCAATACACCCACCATTTTGTAAATGTCGCCTGCCATTCAATCACCGAATTGACTTTCTATTAATTTTGTTTAATTGACTGTATGATGGCAAATATATTCAACTATATAGATTTCTTTAGTATAATTAATATTGTATTAGTTTAGTAATACGGGTAAAACAGCACCTGCGTCAATCTTTGATTATATTACGTCTTTAAATGGAAATAGTAATTATTGCTCTATGCGAACATATATATGGCGTTACACAATGCATGCATACATCGTATATATCGAAAGGAGTTTATTCGACAAAGCTAGCCTTGGAAATATGGATTAGGTGTGGCATGAAGCGCGACACGTTCGAAATACTAGATCCGAAAAAATTCTGCTCAATAGTTAGATTCCTTTAAAATATTCAGTTAAAGATTAAAAACTGAATTATTCGATAATTAGTAAATATTTCTTTGTACTGTCAAGGCCAACTTTAATCACGGCCTGGTGATTTGCAGTACAAAAAACTAAAAGTAGCAATAAATCCTCTCACAATTAGGGAATTGGTGTCAAATTTTGTCCAAATATGCAATGCAAAATATATCAAAAGTTGCCATCAAATTTGTGGAATTACAATCATTGTATGTGCTTGGCAACAAAAAAAAGTTTCATCAAACTATTAAAGGTGTTCACAGGCAAAGAAGTAAGTTAAATTTCTAGAAGTGTTTCATCTCAAAGTAGAAAGGTTGGATTCAAATTTCTGCTTGTGTAGATCTATATTCGGAGATTTTTATGACGTCAAAACACAAATTTTGACATGCAGAAAGATGATTGTTTATTGTTAATGGCCGCATTATATTTGAAGGTGGTTTTTACAATTATCAAGAAATAAAATCTCTCCAAAACTTACATATATGTGTACACTATCTAATTCTTTGAATTGGTTACTTAAAATGATTTGTTGCATCAAATCTTGGTCTGTGGCGAAGTGTTTTTGCAGCCTCATTTTGTTAATTTTACTGCAAATCGCCAGGCCGTGATTACAGTAGGCCTTGGTACTGTTCATAATCAGTACACATTAGGAGAGGGTAGGAAACTTCTTCATTCATCCCCAAGACTATAGTAGATTATCACGTTCATTTGTAAAATACAATATGCAGGAAAATTCTAATATAAAAATCCTGCGAACCTTGTAGGCGTAATGATCTGTGAAAAAAGTATTTTATGTTAGCTGTTAGCTTCATGCAAATTTAAAAGTCGATGGCCGTCTTTCACCATTAGACTAAATTTATCATTCAATATTATTTTCAATTGGTACATTTGCCGGATTGTGGACTAATAGAACGACAATAATACAATTGAAAATTCACACTTTTAATTTCCAAATACTGATTAAACTGTTGTATATTGCTATGGCTAAATTGCCTGAGCGAATAAATCAAAAGGCAATGTCTAATTATGATATTGAAAGGGGAGTTATGTAATACAAGTTTTAAAGTTCATTTTAAATGTACGTTTCACTTAATAAAAGTACGTTTATTAAAAATATTTTTAAACTTTTGAAAGAGTACCTTCAAAGAATTCAATCAAAGCTTCCTTCTAATCAAAAATTCAAACTTATTAAGAAGTGCTTCTATTGCAGTATGTGAAAGTGTTTGTGATATGGACAATGTATTTTAAGGGCTTACGAAACAATTACGTCACAACCGAAAAAAACGTCAGTAATAAAATCACGAGCTTATCCTACTACGCATTTCGTAATAATGTATCAATTTAAAATTTATTCAGAAGACGATGTAATAATTATGGTAACGGGGCAACGATTCTTTTCTATGCAATTAGAGAAGTTGTCTAAGAATGGATCTATGTATGAGGGCGGCCCCTCCTAGGTATATTTTATACGATATGTTAACACTACAGGACAGACTTGTCAACTAGCCGAGCTTCTAACGAGCCGAGCCGAGCTTGAGCACAGTATTTGATATACAACGAGCCCAAAACGAGCCTATTTTAGGCAAAGCAAGTTTATAGTTCTGCTTTTTAATTTGATTATGGAGATTTTTCTTAGTTTTTGCTTTCAATATGCCTTTCCTATAATCTTATTTAAGAAATGTTTATTAAATAATAGGAAGAGCTATGTAACAATTCTTTGAGCACAATATTTTTAAAAAAATACCGAGCTAAAACGAGCCTTGTTCAAAGATTTTATGTGGCGAGCCCAGCCGAGCCGAGCCGAGCTTGGAAATGTCAGCTCATTGACAAGTCTGCATTCTAATGTAGTTTTGTACACATTTCATGTGTGCATATTCACTACCAATTTGCAAATTCTAATAGGCTTAGTGAAAGTGTTTGAAAATATGATAAAACAGTTTGTTCTTTGAAAAAGCCATAAACTGTTTAAGGATAATCACTGAATGACACACTTGAAAAATTTTTTGGCCTTGCAGATAAAATTTTTCAATCCACCTCAATTTTATATATTTAACATCTATTTTTAATACGGTTCATGGTTCAAGCAACAAGTAACATATGTTCTCAAAAATAGAAACAGGTTTTTTTCTGTACCCAAGCTAAGTGTGAACCTCGAATGATTATTTTGTTGCTGTTTTTGTTCGAAGATCATATTTCACAAAACCATTTCTCTGAAGTTTATAATCAGTGTTGCGGTGAGCATTAAATCTAAAATCCATACCCATCTCATACCCACAAAAAATACTGTGGGGAAAACCACAAAAAACCTACGGAACCCGCAAAATGGTTGAACAAACCCATGGAAAACCTATAGTTTCAAATTTGAAACCTGGCGCCACCCATTATCGTATTGGAAAAGCCCAGTCAGTCTTTAAGCTCGTTTCCAAATGTAAAAGTCCGTTAGAGTTCGACAATAAAAAAGCCCGTTAGAGTTCGACAATAAAAAAGCCCATACATGCATGCTAATTTGAAGAGATTACGAGTCAGAATAGTAAATGTATATTGTATAAATAATATATATACTTTCTGACTATTATAGATAATATATGCATGTAATGTATTTTACAAATAAAAGACCGCGTGGGGACCGCTACAAAATATACTACGGGACCCTTTTTAAGAAGTACTTTTTCTGTGGGTTCCATAGAAAAATTTGAAATCCATACCAATACCCGCCGTGTTTGTCCATATCCAAGGCTATCCCATTTATAATTAATTTGTTATTTTTTCTATATAAGTATTCTATATATATATATATGTATATGTACTTCTTCTAACACTTACATAGGCCTGCAAGTAGGTTTATAGTAGAAATTGCAACTACATAAAATATTTCACTAATCTACATAAAATTCATCGATCGTCCTTATAATTTCACTGGCATTTTCAGATCTTGCATTCATCCAATGTATAGTCCTTACAGTATGTATGTTGCAACTTAAGGAGTATAATTTTTTAATTTCAGAGAACTTCCACATTGCGTGAATTGAATTAAAGTATTTTCATGCTGTTTGATGCATTGTCAGTGCCGATTATGTTTATGAGGTTTGATGCACGATTTGTAAATTAATTTACAACATGTATTAATAAATCTACTGAAAATAGGACTTAATTATGAGATTATAGTTGTAGAGTTAAACTTCTCGTAACGTCCACAAAATTACTTGTTTGGTTTTGTTGCTTCAAACCATTTTAGTTTTAATATCATTTAGCTACTGGCATAGTGGGTTTATGATACCGGAATGGACAAACCAACAGATAAATAAACACTTCCATAGTTATACAAAGGAAAGACTTGAATACAAATGGCGAGGTTTTAAATTTTATAATACTGACTATTCAATTGACCGCATATAAATTCACCATAGTCCAGGCCATTAGTTATCATTGCCTTTGTAAATATTCATTTGTGTGCGTGCATATTTGTTTTTGTACTTGTGTAGTTTTTTTTGACGCTATTTAGGGTTGTAAACAGTATTTTATATGGTACAAATCAACTCTAAATATAAACATTTCTTCTTCTCCTTCTTCTTCTTCTTCTTCTTCTTCTTCTTCTTCCTCTTCTTCTTCTACAGGCTAAGGGGCGAGTGTAAGCCCTAACGACGTACCTAATCACCTTCTAGCTAATAAAATACAGTAAATTTCTTGATGTGATAAGGACCAAAGTCTTGTTTTTACAAAAGTTTTATTATTTATCACTTAAATTGTGGAAAGAAATGTTCCGCTTTCTTTGGTCTTTTCAATTTTTTGCTTAAATAACAGAAATTTCAGTTTTCTGCCAATAGCTTTTATTAGATTTATTCAATCGCGCTTCATAATTATAAGCATTGATATATTAAGTCCCGACAAATTACTGTTGTGAAATGACGTTTGTGAATTACTAACAAAATAATCTGAAATTTTATTTTTTGAAAAGTACAGTAATGATAATATTAATGGTGTAATAATTAGTTTTGCAGACGACAAATTAACAGGCAAAAAATTAATACATTACATGTAAAAATTGGTTTTTAAAAATCTCAACAATTTAATAACTCCATATTTATTGCTTTTATGATATTCTGTCAATTCAATGTTGACTTTTGTAGTTCCTTCCCTACCTTCATCTGGTATTTTTTCCTCATTCATTTTTATTACATTATCATGTGTTCTGTCTCCCTCTAAAAGTCTCTTTATTGATCTCTTTAATATTATCCCCTGTCCTTGACTTCAAGCGACCTTCATCTGTACACTTGTCACTTAGCATTTTCACTGCTGTACACTTTTCTAATCCAAACTCTAACCCAGAGTCTCTACTTTCTTTCCTTAATGTCTCCACTTGTTGCTGCTCTAACATTCTCCTCCAACATATATACTATGCCTATCTCATTAATTTTTGGTGACTGGGGACAAGCTAAGCTGTCACCCTGAATTATACTCCTAAGCGTCAGTCTGTGCAGTTTAATCTCATCTGCCACTTTCACATCTTTCTTGCTAAGAATTCATTGCCTCTAGCCATTGCTAAGTTTGTCTTCTTTCTTCTGAAAATCTCTTCCACTGCCTAGCCTATTAATAACTGATCTTTACATACTAAACTCCTTGTCCTGCAACACTTCTGATCTTTTGGGATCAATTTGTTCAGTTCTAAGTAAAATACCAACCTACTTGAAATCACAGAAATTAGCAATATCGAAATTGTTGACAGACACATTGTTGATCTAAAGTTGCTTGCCTGAACAGTTGCCTCCACCTTCCAGTTGTTGATGTTCTTTTGAGACTCCTTCAAATTGTGATTACTCTATCATCTTGCTTGCACTCCTTCTTCACCTCTATCTCTGGTACCTCACTTATCCATATATTCTCCCAAAACCTTACCGCATCATCGCCTGCTCTAGCTCTAGCCCTGCTAGTGTATCTAATTTTTTTTGTAGAATCTTCCTTCTTGCGTCTTAAACTGCGTGTTATCTTTAGCCTGCTTTGCCATTGCCAAATTGTTTCTCATTTTCTACAACAAAACTTTGCTTAAACTCTTCTTTTGCAGTTTTTATAATCTTCTTCTTGCTTCTCTACGCCTATTCAGCACTGCTTTACTTATCCTGATCTTACCTATTTGCTGCATGATGTTAGTCACTTTATTCTTAATTCTTATCTCTCATGCTGGCTTTCTGTTTCCTGTAGCTTCTTGACTACTTCTCTTCCGCAGCATCCCTTTTGCACCTGCTTATGTTAACCTATTCACCTTTGTGACACTCTTACCAACTATCCTTTGTAACACTATATTTATCTTTGCTGTCTCTACTACTAACTTGCTTCTCTTAACTCTCCTTGAAACTGACAACCTACTTCTTTCATCTATTTCTTCCTTCATCCTTTTTTTGATTGCTGCTTCAGCTTTTGCACCCACTAGTTCTGTTGCTTCATCTACTTCTGCCCATATGTCTATTACCTCATCTAATATCGAAGTCATGTAGTATTGAATACTAAACGTTTGTTTAATCCAAATAAAAACAATGCATCTGAATTTTGCAACCATAAAATTGATGAAATGCCATATTAGAGAATAATGTATTAACATCTTTGAAGATTTTAGTATTTGTCCCAGATGACAGCAATTCTTTTTAATTGTAAGAAATTTAAGTTTTGTATAGGAAGGTCCACATTTCAGGCTCTCCAATAATAATATTGTTCCTTAACTCTTGTGAAATATATTCAATTTAGAAGCGTCTAGAAATTTTATCATGTTGAAATCATGTTCAAATTGATCAAATCTAAAATCACTAATGAATTAAATCACTCAGCACCACTAAATCTTAATATAACTAGCACCAAGGTCAAGCTTCCGGTTAATCAGCCCAATGATTCGGACTTAATTTAGCGGCAAGTCGCAATCAAAAATCGGTTGTTTGAAATGGCAGAATCGGAGCTAATTAACGTTAATTGGATTAAGTATGATTCCGTCGAGAAATGCAACAAAATCCCGCATATCAGATTTCAATATATAAGACTGAAAAAGATATTGAGAGTATTTTCAATAAATCGTTTGAAAGAATGCGATCAATTGAATTTCCAGCATGCGAAAACACTAATAGCAAACGGAGAAAAATTGTAAGAATAGAACATTCTGAGCTTAATTTTAGCTTAATATCATACTTCGATTTGAGACAAGCAGTAAAAAAAATTTGAATTTATTAAATCTTTCGGATCTAACCAATTGCCATATATTGAGTAACTAAAAATAATTTAATTAGTACATTATGGAGAATAAAAAAAGCATCCAAATTTAAAAGCACTACCGAATTGAAATGTATCACCTCATCTACTTGATTGCATTTGCATTGGGGGCTCCCAAACGCAGTCCTAAATTTAGAACTGGATGGTACCGACCAGTTCTGGTCCTGAAGCCCTAGGAATCGAGTAACAAAGAGCAAAATAGTTCAAACTCCTGCAGGACTGCTAACCGGCCCCTCCAACGCCCCCAGATTGGTGGCGGAAGCCTGGTGTCTTCCTACGTCGCCTATCAATGCTCGATTACAAAGGTTGGGGTGACAGGTCTTAATATGCCGTAAATACCAACCTTTGCTCTTGTACGACTTGTAGCATCCCTTCGCTTCACACTTCCAGCAATTAGCATCCGCTATAGTCGTGGAGCTCTGCGTATGGTCATTTCTGACATGACGATTTAACGCCTTTTGGGCAGAAAACATACGCGCACACTCCGTGCACCTCAGGTGTCTCGTACTGGCATGTGTGAGCCTCGGTACTGCTGCATAAGCCGCCCCAGCAATTCTATCACGTAGCACCGCTGAGTCCCCGTTGATTGACTCTGCTAGGCTGCTAACAACCTCTCTCGCGTTTCTTGAATGAGTGCACGATGTGGTCAAAGTGGAAAACAGTTGAGACTCCCCCAGAGTAACACCCATTAACCACTGCACATCAAGTACAAGCCGTTTTTCCCAACACTGACTCTTGCGTGCACTGACAACGTGGCCATTTCCTTCAGGAACAATTGATGCTTTTGTCATACTAAGCTCTAGGAACTCGCCACTATTTATGCTTTCTCTGTGCGCCAGCATCCGGCTTACAAAAAGTAAGCGCTTACGTGCTATTATAGTGCGCACTTGTTGGAAAGGCATAAGTCCGTGTACTTGTTCCTTTGTGAGCTTTTCCCATAAGGAGACTCCACAAAAAACCCTTTTACAGGTATTCATAGAAGCCTCAAGCATCTCAAGTTCCCTACAAGATTCTGCCCAGTTTTCACACGCGTACGTTAGTGTGGGTACCATCACGCCTCGTGGTAGTAAGAAGGAGAATGCTTTGCCAAGCCCATTCTGACGTGCTACTCGCCGATAACGTATGATCTTGCCAAGTACATTTTTGCACCGATGTCTTGCTTCAGAGAGGGCTGTCCCAGCAGTGCTGATCATCGAGCCTAAGTACTTAAACTCTGATACGAATTCAATGTTCTTTCCAGAGACATGAACTCTATCAGACGTTCTTTCCGATGCTTTTGATAACCACATGCACTTGGTCTTTGGTACAGAGATATTAATACCTAGTGGCGCTAGAACTGTAACTAGGCCATCTAGATAGCTCTGTATTTGTTCCTCAGACCGGCCGAAAAGACAGAGATCGTCAGCATACTCTATGTGCTTAAGTTCCACTTCCCCTTGTCCAAAGAAAGAGTTAAAAACAATTCCTTTGGGGGTTCCATGGAGTCCCTCACAGATCAGAAAGTGGAAAAGGAGGTTAAATAAGCACGGGCTGAGGACACATCCTTGTCGGACTCCACGCTCAAGTTTAAAACTTACTTGTGGACGTTCGCCGCGAATGTGTGCTATCGGTGTGTCATGCAAAGACTTAATGATCGCAATTATCCGTTTTGGTACGCCAATTGCTAATAGACACTGCCAAATTACTTGCCTTGGTACGGAATCAAAGGCCTTTTGTAGGTCAATGAAACACGCAAGAAGGTTTTCTTTCCGTAGTCTAGAAGCCTCCTGTGCTTGCCGCAGCACATGTATGGCCTGTATAGTTGACTTGCCAGCCCTAAAGCCAAATTGAGTAGGTGGCAGCACATGTTTCTCTAGAAGTATTTTCTCCAATCTGTTAAGCAGAATTTTTGCAAATATTTTTCCTCCGACATCCAATAAGAAAATGGTGCGGTAATTGTTAGGGTCGAGTCGGCTTCCCTTTTTATGCAAGAAGATAACTTCTGCATCACACCATAGTCTAGGACATCTCTCCGTACTAAATACCTGCGCAAAATCTGCTACAAGGCGGTCAATAAGCGCACTTCCTCCATATCTGAAGGCTTCGCCGGTTAGCCCGTTGCAACCTGGAGCTTTGTGCATTTTTAACGAATCTATCGCAGTTTTTACCTCATCGAAGCTTGGGGTCGAGGTAGCGTCCAAGACTTCAGGCTCGGATAGATTCAGCTTATTGATAAACGCCTGCGTATCTAAGTCCTTTGCAGATTGCTTAAATACTTCAGAGAAGTGCTTAACAAACTCGTATGGTTTAGGTTTGGCTTTACTGTCAGACAGCCCAACATGCTTAACTCCAGCTATCTCCTGCATACACCTCTTGATGCCGCCCCAGTCGCAGTCGTCACCTGCTTCATCAAGGGTGTCCAGTGCCTCCGTAAGGATGGCCAGCTTACGCCGCCTAATGCAGTTTGTCACTGCCCGCTTAGCTTGACGATAAACCTTTAAGCTACTCGCGCTTTGCTCGCTCAAGAATACTAGTTTGGCTTTCCGCTTGTGATCAACCGCCGCCTTAACTTCCTCACAATCGTAGACCAAGTCTACTTTAGGACGTTTGATTTTTTGAGGAAGGGCTTTAAGTGCACTTTGCATACTCGCCACAGTATTCTCGTATCCTGGTTCCGCTAGTTCAAGTAACCTTTCGAGTTTTAATGCATAAGCATTCCTTACTTCTGCGAACTGCAGTAGAGACCAATCAGGTTCTGTGCCTTTGGGTTGACTTTTCTCAACGCAACAATCTTTAAGACGCCGAGGACGCCCTCTATCCTTCGAGGGTATTATTTGCATTAGATTTTCTGACACCTTCACATTAAGTATTGAGATTTTTTCAAAAATCAGAATTCTCAAAAATAGGAAAAAAGTTTGAATTTTTCAACCACGTTCACGTCAGTAATTGTGTCAATATCTCACGATTTACAAATTTCCTTATCGATTTCGAGAAAATTGTTTGAAAATGTGGATAAACGGTTGATATTTTAAATCTACAGCAGTCTGTTTAAAGTTAAGGAAAGTTGAAATTCCGCATCCATCTTGTGAGTGTTAATGTTACCTACAAGTTTACCTTAAAATAGGAAAATTTATTGATATTTATATGCATTTAACAAATGAATTTAGCGGTTGATCCTTAGATGCATTAGGGGCAGTGGAGAGAAAAAATAGGATTTAATTTAAAAATATCAAAAAATTGGAACTTTTGATTTAAATCGGTTCTTATCAAAATTTCAATTTTAACCAAAAAAACTTCCGAGGTAGTAAATATTAGAAATCCTTTTGATACTACTATTTTGTGAAATACGATAATTTTATCAATTTTAATTAAACTGAATATAAAAAACGTGCAAAACAAGATTTCAGAGCTTGCTAATTCATTCCAATATCAGGGCAATGACTTCAAAATAATTAGAATACACTACTTGTATCTCTTTTAGTGTACTTGATTTACATCAATAATTGAACTAGTAATGTGCTTTGATTTAAATCATGACTTAAATCGACCAACACTGTTTGGGGGCTACACCCAAATAATTTTCAGCAATGGGGGTTCATCACCCCCCCTGAGCCCTCCCTTCCACTACACCACTGCATCCAACTCGTTCTTTTAACACAGTTCAGAAAAGCTCACGACCTTGTGGGAAAGGCATTACAAGATCTAAGTGCCGGACAACCGAAACAACTGTCCAGCTAGACCAGGAGTGCACTCTTATGGATGCCGTCTCCCTTCTTATTTTTAACATGTTGGTGGAGCAGTTATTATTTTGTTTAACATTGTATAACCAAAACTAATGTTTTAAAAGTTGAACCGATGTGGAAGCCAAGGAAGTCCTCAAGCTTAAATTGTTTATTTATAGACCACAACAAGGCAATCAATTTTTTTCCCATGAGTTTTCAAAATATGAGCTGGTGTAGGCAAAATATCGAATATGCGTCATTTGTTTTATATTTTAGCATATAAAATTCTTTGCCATTATAATTAAATGTTGGCTCAATGCATGCATTATAGATATCTGAAACAACTTAAATTACATTTAAAAAATGAAAAATAAAGTAAAAATTATAAATATATATAACAATAAGAAGTAAATGAAAAAATATACTGAAATTTCAATTCTCAGGCTATTAATATAAAATTTAAAAAAAAACAATTCTCTGAGAAAGGTCCCAATTAGATAAATTAAGGTCATTTCATTAGACATTTTGATGTTTGCTATTGACGTAGCTGTATAAAGATCTATTAAATTTGATATAAAAAAGTAGATTGCTATACTAATTTAATATTCATGATATAAACGTGTTAGCGACAAATGTGTTATTAAGGCATAAAAGAGCTAAGGTTTGTTTTTGCACTTGTCTGTGACTGTAGCAGAAAGTGGAATTTTGCTTATAGCTTTGTACTCGCAAGATTTTGTATCTCGAGGGATTGAGGGTGCGCAGGCCCATGTTCCTTATTTCCTTCTATCACGCAGTTCTTTTGCTAAGAAATTTTAGCTACCTGTATATGCCATGTCAGTACTAGTTTGTACAAACAATTTAGAAAATTTGTCCCCGAACGTCTGTAGTTTGAAATTTTGTGCCTTTTGAACATAGTGCTGGTGCTCATTTATATTTTGCTTAAAGATTCATAAAATTCCTTGTTTTTTCTGTTGCTGCACGTCAGTGAGTTGCGTCAAATATTAGTGTCAGTCATTTCGTGGAAATATGAAATGTTTTATCAATTTCATAAAATGTATCCAAATGGAATTCAACTATTTTTATGTGTTTCACCAAATATCTGAAACTGATTTAATTTTTCTAGTCAACTACTTTTGCGCATTCCACAAAATTTCTGAAGAGAATGTACTTTCACTAGTAAAATAAATTTGGGCATTTCATTAAATTCCAAAAATAAATTTGATTTTACTAGTCAATTATTTCTTTGGACTCCACAAAAAGTTTTATATTAAGAACATTGAAACTTAAATTATATTAACAAAAAATGGAAATTACGATTTACACTTAGTAGTTTGTTTAGCAATGATTTTGAAAGTAAATTCAATTTTCCCAGGTCTTCAACCCTGAAACTAGCGTTAATATGGCAACACAATCACATCTGACCACAATTTTGGGCTCTTGTGTTGTGAATGTTACTGAAAATATGAATGTATGTAAAAGATTTCTTTTCTTAATACTACCTTACCTAATCAAAAAGTAAATTTTATCAAGTTACACAAAAGCATCACATTCAAATTTGGAGAACTGATAAAGAATTGTTTTTATCTTCTCTAATTACAATATTAACAGACTACCCTGAGCTTTCAGTCATTTGACGTCTACCGGTAGTCCAATAGCAATGAAATCAAGCAAGTTTTGTTCAAATGACCAAGACGTTATCATTCAAGAAGCGATGAGGGTTCTTAACACTAGAACGGCCAAGTGGGTCAAAATTGACGAAATTAGAATTTTGTTTACTTGTGTATGCATTCATTAAAAACAACAGCAAGTATATGCACCTCCAATTAAACTGATAATCCATTTGAACTTGCAGGTGTAATTTTTTTTCTTATTTTTACAAATGTTCTATTTTGAAATGCTGCATGAAAAAGAATCACAAGGAGTAATGGCCGTTCTAGTGTTAATGATGGCATAATCGAACAGAGTTTGATCATATACATCCTAGTGGTGCTTGTAACGAAAATCAAAACCATAATCACACACACACTGATTCGTCAGTAATTACAAGCGAATTATAAACAAGTTTACTTAGTTGATGAACAAACGCATAAACAGGATTTTGCTTTGGAGAGCGCCTATTGGGGGCGCAAGCACATATGCCAAGAGCATATATATATATATATATATATTTCCCACTTTTTGCTATGGAAAATGCAAAAACCTTACATTTGGCGGGAAACGGTCCGAAATTTTTAAGGAATTTAGCGGTAATCGCACTTTTTCCCCAAAATTAAAGAGACACTACCCTGTAAAATTTCAAAGATTTATGTTTGGAAACGCGGTCATGGATGAGGTTCTTAATAAACATTTAGCGGGAGACATAAATAAATAAATGAATTTTATATATATATATATATATATATATATATATAATTTTTAAAATTCTTGACAACATTGCGAAATATTCACATTAATTTCATTAATTATATCAACAACTCTTGAAAATAATAATCCTTTGTTAGGGAAATCTATTTAAATACAATCTAGCACTTAAACATTTAATTTACAAACAAATTGAAAATGTTTAAACTAAAAGTAGAAAAATCCAAAATTTCAACATAGTAATTTACCCCAAATAGTCTTCAAAATTTTTATTCGAATAGAGTAACGAAAATCTGTAGCGACTGTATGAAACGTTGTTAGCTCCAATATCATTTGATGCTTTGTACTTCCCAAGCGTGATGTACTAAATTGCTGCATATGAATGCCATTTAAAATTTGAGGCAAGTCTAAATGATTATTTTTGAATTAAAATTTACAAACTTAAGAAATTGTCCTGTAAAATAACGTGTATCTGCCCATTGATCGTTCGTCTGTTCAGTGAGAAGCCATGAGAAGCACACCCTTGAACAAAGTGCAGGAATGCAAAAAAATAAGTTACATAATAAATGCACACATTTGGGAGTAAACTTCCGTTGAGCTGGAACATTGGGAAGGTGAAGATTCTTAGCGGGACATTATTTTTTAAAATCGGGACTGTCTCGCGAATTGCGGGACAGCAGGTCACTTTATTTAACCCAAACTTAAAGAAGATATTCAAAAAATATTTATTTTGTTTTTCGTACATGTAGGGATCATAAAAATGATTTTCCAACTTTGAATTAAGCATGTAAATATTTCACTAATTTTTTCTCTTTTGTTAGCAACTTCGAGCAGTAGGGGTTTCAAAATTTACAGAAGGACTATTTTAGCAAATTTTTTTGAAAATTTCGAAATGACTGAATGAGCCTTTATCAAGAAATCTTTATTCAATTTCAATGGATAAGGAGCTTTTTCCATATAATAGACTAATATGCATTGATTGAAATTACCATCTAAATGCGAGATAATTATATGGTTCCCACATTCATTTGGGTACATATTTGCATCTACAAGCATATCTATGATAAAATTAACTGAAAAATTATTAGCAAAAAATATTGATATTATATACAATAAATAAGATAATTTTTTGTAAAAATTTACTTTATGATGCCCGCACTACCTGGAGCTGTAAATTTGCAACTTTACTTCATTTAATGAACTTAGCAGCAAACTAGGATCATTCAAAGTCACTGTATGACTGACTTCACTTTTCTCCAAGTATGGAAAAAATGGGTACTTCCACCACCCAAAATATTGCAAAAATTCCTAAGTTAACAACATAATAACAAGAACCTTAGCCCTAAACCTAACTCAAACCATATTCTAAACCATAACCTTAACTCCAAACCTTACTCTCACCATATCCTTAACTCTAACCCCAACCCTAACCTAAAATTTATCATTAAATTTAAGGTAAATTCTATCCTAACCCTAATATTGGCCCAAACCATAACCCTAATATTATACAATGTTTTTCATCATGATAGAGCAGACTCAATGAAAACATATTCATTTTGAATTATGTACACAAAGTCCTTTCTATTATGAGTCATCGTAAATTATGTATTTCGAAAAATGTCAATTTCTGTATTTTTAGAAAAGAAAATATGCCTAATTTTTATGTGTCAAAGAATCATATTTCAATTTCAAGGTTTTCTAAAAAATCCCGGAAGTTACCAATCCAATGAAAAAAATCATTATATATCTGAAAGATCGATGTGCAAAAGAGCTAATAAGGGTATAATGTGTAATGTTCATAAAGAAGACAACTTTGTGATTTTGTGAAGCAGTCGTCCAATCAAAAGACTGACTGTTAAATAAAATATCGCTGTGCTCGCATTTCTCTACAAATGGCAACCCATATTAATGAAAGCAACACAAACCTCGAAGCTCAAAGGAACATTGCAATCTCTGAATACCTTGACTTATTTAACGGGTGTCTTGGTGTTGTTGGCATTATTTTCAATGTTCTAATATGTCTCACTTGCCACTCCATTAAGAAAAAGACGTCATTTATGGCCTTAATGCAAGTTCTGTCAATTTGGGATGGAATGACTTGTGCAAGTCTTGGCATTATTATTGGAGTTTTACAGCAGTCTGGTAAATATTTAATAATGAATAATGCTTCCATTACCAGTTTGAAATTCAAATATAAGATAATAAATAATAAAAAATAATGCA
>CABFPE010000070.1:413202-451955 GCA_900660155.1 Hofstenia miamia | reverse complement strand
TATATATATATATATATAATTTTTACCCGCGGCGCCACTTGGTAGCATACCATTATGTACCATACTAGGAATACCATAATTGTATAGGTGGAAAACGAATTTATGGTAATTATAGATGTCAAACTTAAAAGTATGGCTGCGCTGTAATTGAAATCTATAAATGTATTATTACATATACAGTAATTATATAGAGTTCCCAGGAAATTCTAAAGTTTTATGTCATATATGTGATATTCACAACAATTCCATGGGAAAATATTTTATATTGTTTTGAACAAAAAACAACACTTTGATAGAATCACAAATTGTAAGCAGCTGTATTTGATAGAAAACACAAATACTAAAAATGAAGTTGTTTCCTACTTGTAACAGTAGATTGCATATAAATACTAACTATTAATTTGTTACCATTTTAAAAGTTTGCGCCAAAGAAAGCGAGTTGCATTGGAAAACAAACAAAAAATTGTATTATTTCAAAAATTTGTTTCTGAAGGTTTCAAAATCGCTCTGCAACCTAGTTAATTGCTTGTGATATCACTACAATTTCATATTATATAAAAATTGTGGTTTTTGAATTTCAGCTTGCAATTTTACATTTACTCTGCTAAATATGAGAAATCACGATATTAATTTGCTATTACTGCATGTATCTTAGATGCATTTTACGATTATTAAAAATTATAATATAATGGCGATGTTGCATGGACGAATTTATTATATTTGAATTATGAAGAGCAAACAAATTTTGACTAGGCATATGTTAGCCATTCCATAAACGACAATCATGCTTGTGGTAACCACAAAAGATTAATTAATTCGAGATTTAAAAAAATTACTATTGCATTGGGCAACTCTGAATATATATATATATATATATATATATATATATCGGTATAAAATTTTCAAAATGCAATATGCATATAAATTAATTGAATTTCCCACAAACATTTTGCAAATTGCTAATTATGATATTATCTGCGTAATATTCGGCATTGCTTAGCTGGTTGCATCAACAGCTACTCTAGGAAAATCTATTGTATTGCCACTTTTGCATTGTGGAACGATCTCTAAATTTGCTGTAGTACACATTTACAGAAACTCTTAAAGTCAGTATTCAATTTTGCAGCAAGGGTAATTTTCCGAAAGCCTAGGACATGCACTGCACTAGCATTGCTGAAGAAGTTAAAAATTTGACCAACAAAAAAACAATTGATTATAAGATTATATTTACTATCAATAGAATTATCCATGAACCTAAATATCTTGCCAAACTACTTATATTATGCACAACAAATCGCGATTTCCGTTCGTCTGATCAGCTTTTATTAGTTTCCCCAAAATCAAATTTAACTGCAGGAGATGCTTCCTTTTATATTTTTGATACAAATCTTTAGAATTCCCTTTGTTTCCACATGACATATAACACTACTAATAGCCAAACATGTTTCAGATTGCATATATTTTATATTTTGAATTATTTATAATAGTTAAATTTGATTCAGAAGATGTTTTATTCTGTTCATAATTACTGATTATTCATGGTGTTCACATAGTCGAATTATTTATCATATTGTCGTTCAAAGAAATTTCAAAATTTTGTAAAATGAATTGCAAATTTGTTCAACATAATAAAAATTAAGATAAAAAAATTTGATGTTGTTGATATTTGAAATTTTTATATAAAACCCATCAAAGATTACAATATTACTTGATTTGCTCAAGAAACGTTGGCTGCAAAGAAATAATAGCATAATTTTGATTTTATAATCATTTTATAATTGCATTCCATGAAGTTTCATTTAAATAAAATATTCCGAATATAAGTTCGGAAGCCTAATTTAAGGAATTCCCTTATATTGTTTTAAAATTTGTAAAAAATTGGGTTTAGGTAAAAACACTTGTTTTACTTAAAAGAAATTGCTAATGTAGCTTCAGTAGCAAGCATTTTTAAAACAGAATAATTTAATTATTTTTAATTAAATTGCAAAAAAAGTACATATATTTGAAAAATTATATTCAAATATTTTTTTACCAATCGCATTTATAATCATATTTAAAACAAACCCGCTATTTTAAAATTTAATAATTTAGATTACCACATAAATGATATCAAAAGCAGTTCTTCATGTCTATAAATAACGTAGTATGACTGTATATTGTGGCTTTTATTTGCCCACTAGAATTAGTTGTTCTTATTTTGAATTTAATATCTTTTTCTTATAATTACTGATCACTATTAAAATATTTTTAGTAAATATTTTTGTATTGAATACTCTGTCTTATTAACAAAATTAATATTGATATTTGCTTTCACAATTAATGCAAAGCACCGATCTTGAAAATATTAATTAATTAATTTTATGAGTTTTAAAATTTGTGTGGATAACCATAATTTCATAATGTTCTTGTTTGTACTCATGCATGCATACTACAAAATGCAAACTTGAAATGTCATAGGATGCAGTTGATTTAGCTTGAGATATAATAAAACTAATACATCAGAATCATTTATTTATAATATATGAACAATAACGTAACTAAAGAAATGTTTAGCAATAATTTACAACAAAGGTAATAATTAACAAAACTAAATTGACATTGTTAAGCTTAGAGAAAGCAGTTCAGAATTGGAAATGTAAGGTTTTTAACTTTATAGTGACGATCAAGGAAAAATTTATTCGCTTCCTCAGTAAGGTTAAGGCAAGCAGTGCTAATATTTTGAGCGGTTAATCTCATTTCAATTTCATCAGGATCATTACACAAACTTTCTTGTCCATCACATTCTTTAAATACTTTGGCGAATTTTACTTTATCTTGTTTTTCTTGGCACTCACACATATATGATATAGTACACTCCTGAAAAAATTGAGATAGCCACAATCCATTTTATCAAGGTCTGATTGATGGAATTTAAGATCTTGCAATTTCATACCCGCTTTAGTATATTCTTTCTTTTCCATGAGTTTTCCCTTTAAAGAATGCCGTATCACACTTTTTATTGGAATTTGGATCGTCTATGGTTGCCACTGTAAATTCGTTTAATATTTCTTCTACTGAAAGTTTTTTCTGTTGATAGCCAATTATGTCAGTAACATACTTAGGTGACACAGGGCTACATGCACAATTGCGTTTTACAATTTCATCCATAATTTTTTTCGCTAATTTTGGAAAATTATGGTTAATTGGTCTCTCTGTTTCAATATTATTCACATCATCGGAAGATAAAGTTACAAATTTTATTGCCACAATAAATTGTAATACAGGAAAAACGAAATTCACAGTGTTAATTATTTTTAAATTTAAAGTATTTGACACACAACTGAACAAAATCGTAGAAGCGGTGAAAACTAATGATGAAATGTTATCATACTGTGAAATAATTTACTAATTTTAAAGAGCTTCTTTGCAATATAATTTCAAAAATCTTAGGTCTACACGCTTTAAATGCTATTTTACAACTGGCGACAATAATTAAATATTTGCACAACACTAAATAACACGTCTCAACATTAAATATCCAGTCTTTACGAATTACTAATTTTAAGGAGCTTCTTTGCAATATAATTTCAAAAATCATAGGTTTGTTAGTGCTACTTAACTTTCATTAAAAGAACAATGTCACTATTTTGAAATTCCCTTATTCAACGCTCAATTTTCCTTTCTTTTGATTGAAAAAATTTGAACAAAGCATAAATGTAAAAAAAATTGTATATGAATTTCAAAAATATCTTAACTTTATTATATGCTTTATTAAATATGGATATAGACTTCTTTTCATTACATTCGTAGTTTGGAAATTGCAAGGGAAACCACATTGTTATTTGTTGCAATAGAAATTTTGAAGCAAATCACTATTTATTATTAAACTATATTTTATATGAAAAGCAAAGATAAACAATATTCTTGGTATAAACCACAGTAGGTAAGAAGAGCGCTAGCCCGTCCCAATGGGACACCCTAAAGTATTCGTAACACCTGTGACTATTTGCTATGTGGAAATGAAGCGATTCTTTTGGACCCCATCTAGCAACTAAATATTTTTGACAAACTAAGTTGAACAAATTAATTTTTTGACGAAATTTCTATTTTTTGATTTTTAGGATTTGGTCAAACCGAAATGTTTGATTTCAAGTTTCGTTTAAGACGTGTTTATTGCAACAATGTTTTAGACATGAAACACCATGTTTTAAGGAAAATAATTTGTAGACCCAAAACCCATTATCATTTTCTGCTAATATCCAAATACAAAGTGTAGAAATATTTCGCTACACTTAAACATGATAGATGTATGAAATATAGTCTTGCATTTCAAAACAAGATAGAAAATATTCACCAAACTTAATAACAGGCATATGAAATATAGCCATGATAAATCAATAGAAATTTGAAATGTCTGATGTACATGACAAAAGTAAGTTTGTCTTCACCAATGTTTCCTATCTGTAAAAATTCCATGCAATTATTTCTTTTTTTGCTATTATCCAACATATAAAATGGGAAAATATTCCCCATACTTCAATATTACGGGCATAAGAAATATAGACTTAAATGATAAAGCCAATTTCGTTTTCCAAAAAATTATACACGTGATGCTATTATACAAAATTTAATTCATTTTTTTGGGGACTATTCATTACATGCAAAGCCTTACAATTCATTTTTCTAATACGCTGTTATTTCATTGCAAAAATTCTTACATTTTATTCATTTTTTTGCAAATATAAAACGGAAAAAATATATGTCATACTTAAACATTACAGGCGTATGATATATTGACTTACATGATAAGGACAATTTTGCATTTACAAAAAATTATACAATCAATGCTACTAGTATGTTTGTACACATTTGTAGACTGTTACATTTTTTGTTGGTTTATGACTCTCGCATGGCTGTCTACATTACATGGGGTTTTCCACTTTTCAACAGGCTTTGTTGACTTTACACAACTTTTTCAGCTTACTTTTTGGTTTATGACCCCTTTATGGGTAAATACATTACACAGGTTTTCTGCTTTTGTAAATTTAATGTGTGAATATGATGACACATTCGTTATTCATAGTTGATGTCGATTTTTCCATCGATAGATGTGATTTCCAATCATTAAATTTGTAAACTCTATGATGAATTCACCATCCTAAACGTGCAAATACTTGTAAATAGTGTATTATTCACACGCAAAAAATTCAGACACATGGTATTTAGAAGAAAATTACAATGTAATATTTTTTTAATAGAAAAAACAATTTCTGTAAAATCGCTTAACCATAACAAACTCTGCTGACTTGGAAAAATTTAATGCATGTTCTTCAGTAAATAATATCCAAATAATGCAACAAAGTGAAAATTAATGCATATAATTTATAGTTTCAGTAAGCTAATAGTTATGAAAGTAGTAATTTAATTTGCATGCAATTATCAAAATGTTCAACGTAGCAAAAATCGATACATATAATTTAGTTTAAAACGGAAATTTAAAAAAAAACATGCTCAATTAAGCATGAAATATAATAATATACTTAGATGATAAAACAATTTTAATAAATTTTCTGCAAATATCATCCAAAATGACATGACAAAGTTAAAATCAATGTGTATAATTTATAGTTTTGGTAAGTTACTAATTATAAAATTAGAAAATTTAAATTGAGATATGATTAAACAAAATATTCAATGGTATTTAAAAATTATTTATGTAATATGAATAGAAAATTTGTTACATTTTGAACATTTCTAA
This sequence comes from Hofstenia miamia, assembly GCA_900660155.1. Lineage (NCBI taxonomy): Eukaryota > Metazoa > Xenacoelomorpha > Acoela > Hofsteniidae > Hofstenia > Hofstenia miamia. The sequence continues at coordinate 446,218 of CABFPE010000070.1, read as the reverse complement.
TCTCATGCAATTTTGAAAATTCCTCAACATCTATGAATAAAAAAACGGGTTACGTTTTATACAATAGACTGCAAACAAAATTGTTTGCCAACAAATATTACAACAAAAGAGAATATATTCCAATGACATCAGGGATACACAGACGGCCAAAGTACACTATTATATCATATCCATGCCCGCAAGCGTACAGTAAAAATATTCACGTCCATCGAATTCTTTTACTACTAACCACCTATAAAGCAATGAAACATAATTGAACATATAATACTATTTGCAGTAAACAAAAAATACTAATTCTCAGGTTAAAAATAAGTTTTCGATGTAAGGAAGGAATAAGAATAACTGTCTCACAATGAAATACTTAACTGAAAACAAGCTTTTAATTAAAAAATTTATTCATTCTTAGAACCCTGCAAGTTTTGATATTATTATTCAAGTCAAGTCAGGTATAGGTGATCTAATGAAATTTGAGTTTAGTACACATGCAGTTGGCCTACTACCTATTTAGTAAAACCTAATGGCCTTAACTGACTCGCATTTAAGCTTAGTAAAAATATTAACTGTTTTCCACCAGGATGTACGATACCCTGAGAAATCACATTGAACTATTTATTACCAATATTCAAAAATCTAAATTCACATGTGATTTAAATAATTTATAAAAAAAGTGTAGAGGTTTATAACTTTATTCTATGTTTGAAATGCAATTGATTGCTTAATTACAGCTTTTCTGTGCACCATTTGTTGGAAGGAAAAACAGAATATTCAGTTGTGTGTATATTTTAGCTGAAGTGCTTTATAATAATATGGTATAATAATATGGTGAATAAAGAGATATTTCAGTATTATCATTAGATATCCAATAGAAACATGTAATATGATAAGACCAGCAAATTCCTTGCTCACACCCTTGCAGGATCACTCTTATGCAAACTCTACCTGCTTGTTGAAAATTTTATAAATGACAATCCAAAAGCAAGTGTTGAAAAAATTATATTAAAAAACTTTACAAAAGTGTTATAAAAATATAGAAGAAAACTCAATATCCTCCTTTATGAAAATATAAGTCTTGCACTGCCATTAATTCAAATATTTACCAGAGTTGAAGCTTTCCAATCACTTTGTCTCTTTCACTGCCGGTGTAGTATTACATGATTTATTTGTATTACATGTCTAATTTTTTATTTCTGCTTTTGCTTAATTTCCCCTATTTAAAAGTGGAGTTTATTATAAAGTGGCCCGATGCAAGCATATTTGCTCCAGATTCAGGGCCGGTCTTAGCTTTCGCGATATCCGGGGCAAAATATGATGTGTAAGTAAACTTAAGAAGTAATGATAACAACGTCCCTGTTATTATAATGTGGATTTGCCATCTTACTTGTTTGGAAATTATCAAAGTTGGAATTGCGCTGAAATTTTTAGCACGAGCCCAGTCCGGCCCAAATTACTTTTCTTTTACAGCAATGATAGTGTCTGTTGCCTCAAAGAGTCCCATAAGCGCTACACTATGAATTTGATTGGACAATTTTCATATGTATTGATCAACATGTGCATAGGTGCATATCCGGATTAGTCCGTTAAAAATGCTAATTCAATTCTGTTCAAATTCAAATTGCATTGTTAACCTTTATACAGTAAACGTATCATAGAAGGGCCGTAGGGCTGGACCAGACGTGAGCCCTTCCTGTAGACAGAGCAGTAGCTAGGGGAGTACCACGGGGGCATGGCCCTCCCTGTTAGTACACCGGGTCGCTGTCAGGGTTTTGAGTCGATTTCGAGTTACCAGGTCCGAGTTCAAGTTTTTACATTTTAAGTGCGAGTTCGAGTATTTTTAAAGAAATTCCAAGTTCGAACGAGTTTTTTCTAAATTTTGAGTATTTTTGGAATAAAATACAATTTATTTTACAATAATTCCGAGTTATGTATGCTAAAAATTAATTATTTACGATCTACAAAGTAACTGAAATTTAAAATAATTCAAATTTTATGGTTTTTTTCGCGTGGATTTTTGATAGAGCATTGCTGAATTCTCTTACGAGTTTTTCCAATCTAGTTATCGAGCTCATTCGAGTTTGAGTTCTTTACATTTCGAGTATTCGAAACCCTGGTCGCGATTTAAGAGTGAAGATGAAAGAGGCACTCCTCTATCGTGTGGTACTTTCAGATTTTGAATAACCTTATTAGTGCATGATTTATAAGCACTTAATGGTTTTACAAAGAACTAAGAAATTTAAAAAATTTTTGACCTGGTTAAATTTAATCTGCACATACATTTACAAATATGTATATAGTATTAATGTAAATTGAATATCAAGAATACTGGCAAAATACTGCACCAGAAAAAATCAACTGGATCCTATAGAAATGAAACCAACACAAACTTTAAAGTTATTCAAAATGTTAAAAATTCAAAAACGTTTACATTGGCTCACTAAAGTATAAATTTTGAAACGCTTCATGCAAAATAACATAGTTGTTCATTTTTCTGGCTCCTTTCAAAGTGGCAGTTGCGGTGGAAATCGCCCTTTGTTATAGAAAACAAAATAAAGCAACATATCTGCTCCTGAAAGATGCAATCTAAAATTTATCTCGTTTTAGCAGCAATTAAAATTCGTTTTCAAGTATTAAACTGGAATTTGCAAGGACTTGCAAGAACTTTAATGTTTAAGTTGATGTCACTTCCGCCGATTGTTATGATTACTACAAAATGTTTCCGAACTTTTAGTTACATTAATTTTTTGTTCTGAATCAACTGATGGGCAACTGATGTTGGAAGGCCTTGTATTCGACATACTTTTTCTCAAAAAAGTCTTGATCATACTTAGTCTTGATTGCCGTCATAAGGGCGGGCAAGTCTTTCTCCAGACTAGACGAGGCCGTCCTGACTTAATCCTAGAGGTGCCACTGGTGTAAAGCCGGAAGTCTAGTTGTATTTACCTTGTGTACAAAGAAGTTATAGATTAACTTCAGCCAACTTCAATTTGGACCATCTAAAACATTTTCCTAATAACCAAATAATGTTGAGTATTGACATTATATTTCAAACCAAAGACACTATTTATGCAAGTAAAAATGTTTAATGACGATTGCAAAATGGATAGCAGCTGCATTTCAAAAAATTAGTTCATACGCAACACTCCTAACTAAAATGGTTGAATCCGCTTCTGTAATGTAACTATTGAAGTAGTTCTGACAACTGTAATATTAAAATTTTAAATAATTACGCTTAGCGGAGAGTGTTTTGTCCGCGGCTGTGGGTTGGCCGAGGCTAAGGCCTGACTCCTTACGCCTGTGGCTTGCCATGGCCTTAATTTTCAAGTCACGCTTTTGTAATATGCAAAAACAGGTTGTACTTTGAATAGTGTCCGCCTCTTGAACTAAGTGTAAATAATCATTGTACTTGAGACATATAGTTTCAAATATCATTAGATTTCTTCATTTTTGTGCTGTTTAAAATCAACCAATACTGATTTTTGAAACTTTCGTTTCTGTAATACTCAATGAAATTTCCAGTGAGTAATTTGTAATTACTTTTAGTTTCAGTGTCCAAAATTAAGTAATGCTGATATGCAGCTCTAGATAAGTATAGTGGTAGTCTCATGACTGCAGCATATTTACTTACTTTTCAATCTTTCATTGCCAGCTTGAAAAATTGCAACCACTCTTTGAAAGTGGGGAATAGTTATCAATTTTTCCTGTAAATGTTCTGATCTGTGCTTTGCATGGTGTAGTTTTTTCAATATTTACTTCTGGTACTATTGAGCTCTCGAATGTTGGTTTCCTTGGTGTATCTATTTTTACTTGTTTTTTCACACATTTGCTAACCTCATCTGTGATTTCTTGAATTATGAGTTCTTTCTCGTCCTCTTTGCTGAGGTTTTCTTTGTCAAGTTCTCTTCGGCTACTTAACTTTGTTTTTATTCGTGCACTTCTTTGGGGTGCTGTTAGTGGGACCTCTGGTTCTTCTGTAATTAACATCCCATGGGTCTGCATCCGTTTTTTCATTTCTTTGCCCTCATCAGCATCCTGCATTAACTTATTTAGTCTCATCTGATCTTTCAGATGCTCAATTTCTAGTTTCTGCATTTCCTTTTCTTGCTGCAACTCTTTGTTTTCAGTTTCCAAATTAGAGTACATTACTTTCAATCTCTCATTTTGCTCTAGAATTTGTGTGTTCACATCAGCTTATCTTTGTGTTAATGTATCTACTTGTCTTTGGAAGAAATTTCATTGCTTGTCCAGTCTTTTACTCATATCCAACTTAAGGTCCAATACCATTTGTCTCCTTTCTGATTCCATTTCTTCAAATTTTTCCTTAAGAATTCTGATCTTTTCCTTAAGGGCCAATTCCATGTTTTTGTTCCTTTGGAGAGTGTTTAGGATCTCAAGCGAATCAATTTGTGGTTCCAGTTGAATTGTTTGCATCTCTACATCAGTTGTGGGAGTTGTATTTTTAACAGAGTGTCATGATCACACTGTTGGGAGGTTTCAACATGATGTGTTTGCTGATTTCTGCATGCATTAATCCTTTCATCCTTAGATATACAACTATAAATGTAACTTTAATTAACATTCCACAAGCTAGTGTAACAATTCACCACTACTGTTTAGGTAGCACCATTGAAAGTAATCACAAGAGTGAGTGAGATGGGCACAGCCCAAAGCTATATTACAAAGACAGTTCGCAGTTCATCGACAATTCAACCCATCCATTTATCCATATCTATCCTTCCATCTGCTGGCAACTCAGCTCAATCTCACTGAAAGAGTTTTGTTATGCGTGCCTTACTCATCATGTAATAAATCTCACTCACAAATCAACTTAACTCTCTTTAATAAAAAGGTAAATATAAACTAAGGCAGTTCCTAACCTACATATAAACAATATAAAACAATATACAATTAATACAGTCACTTATCAGTCACTAATAAGTCAAAAAATTTGGATCTAAAATAGTAATAGTTAATTACCATACCTAAAGTGGATATCAGCCTTTTGCAAGCTTGTTACTATATGTAATACAAATGAACAGTAGCCAGCCAAGCATGAATAAAGCATGCCTATGCCTAGTTGTAACTTAATTGCATGCAATTCTCAAGGCTAACATCTCATAATAATCTCTAACAACAGCCCTTGATCATTACACACAAGAAATGCTTAGCTGCGCATCATAAGAAGATAAAATAAATTACTAAGTGCTAATATTTCATCCAATTTTATTAAACATATTTACCAATTAAACAAGTACCAGTCGCTAATTGATTTTTTATATCCACATATTAAAGTTCTGTGTGAACCACGTGGTTAACTAAAATTAATGTGGAGCTTATTGTCCACATGTGTTTTGTCAAATTAGCTGCGACCAATAATTGCTTTTACAATTTTCTAAATCACTTAATGCTAATTCTATGAAATAGGCATGAGTTTCTAATTTGAGTTTTACTTTGTTGTTTCTTTCTTCTTTCTTTGTTACTATTTCATGCATTTCATGGGATTATGCTACACAATTTCATTGTAGTCAAACTCCATCAAAAAGCAGAATTTTTGACTAGATTAAATGTCTTTTAGCTAACAATTTGCTGAACCTAAATTATATGCATTGATTTTTGCTTTGTTGAATATCTTGTTTAATCACATGTATTTTAAATTTCCCATTTTTATAACTAGTAACTTACTGAAACTAAATTATACACATTGATTTTCACATTATTGTACTATTTCGATGAGATAAACTGAATATGTATTAAATTTTCAAATCATAGTAGAGTTTATGCCATGGTTAGGCAATTTTATAGTCTTTTTTCAATATATTGTGACATCGGTATGAAGTTAGTGAGCAATCCTATCTATGTAGTGTTTTAATTCAAAGCATCGATTTTTTGGTGCTACATATAAATAACTAAATTCTCCTGCTATAATACCCTATCCTAATATAAGTTAGAAGTAAACAGCAGATCATGTTAGAGAAGGTGGCCACACTTGGCCAACCTGATACAGATAATCTTAAGAAAGATTCATGTAAAACTAAAGCCCTAACTAATATAAAGAATAAAGAAGCCCTAACTATTGGGTGCAGTGAGTGAAACCTACATGCTAAGTTAAAAAACGTAAACTCAGTGCAACTCTCATCTTGTGCAATTTCAGTGATAGCAATAAAAGGTTAGTTTTAGTTACAAATGAAATGCAGTACAACAAAAACCCTAACCATACACATAACCTAAGTTAAAGTGACATGCCAGTCAAGCTGTACCACGTCTGGGTGCCCTTTAACTATGAAGACGAATTTAGAAACACATAATTTTTAATAAAATATTAATTCAAGGTAAAAAGTAAAACTCAATTTTACTGAGAATAACTGAAGAGAATATAAATATACAAATTGCAAATATTTATATGAAATAAAACTGGTATTGTAAACAAAATCATACCATAGAAAATATGGACAAATATCTGAAAGGTACAAATTTGGTCTTCTGTTACACTAATTTTACTGCATCACTATTTAGCAGAAGCTTAAAACTAAAAATATAGCACCATTTGTCATTTTGTCAAATTAACAATTAAAATAATATCACAAGGTTAATATTTAAATTGCAATATAAAAGGAATTAAATGAGTTTAAAAGTCTTTATGCCACAATATTAACCTACATGTACAAATTATTACATTGTCATTTTCCAAAAATTCTTAGTGGTATTCTAAATACCATGTGCCTGTATTTTTGTGTGTGAGTAATGCTCCATTTTCTATCAATTTAGGCGTTTATAAGGTGAATTTGAGGGTTGGGTGTGTGATTTGGATAGATGGGTTAACAATTTCATATTTAATGTGCACATTAGCTAAAATATGATAAATCATCTGGAAAATGTGTTCTCATTTCTATGGCAACTACAATATGAGTAGAAAGTGGAGAATGAAATCAAACATTAGAATTACAAAACAGTGGAAAAGCAATGTAAAATTCTACAAGCATGCAAATGGTATAAACCAAATAAACTGAAAAAGATGTGCAAAGTCAATAACTGATGTAACAGTCTACAAACATGTACAACCCAGAAAAATCTGTATAAACAAAAAAAAATAAAAAAAGAAGACTGTTGTGCACAACTAATATAAGAATAGTGTATTAAGAAAAGCATGTATATGTATAAATCCTACTCATAGAATCATGTTGTTAATTTTTTAGAAATTTAAATTGCCTTTATCATGTAAGCCTATATTTCATATGCCTGTAATGTTTAAGTATGGCAAATATTTTTTTCCGTTTTGTATTTTATTTATTAGTGAAAAACAAATTAAATGAAAGAATTTTTACAATGAAATAGCATTTTATTTGAAAATCAAAATGTATACCTTTGTATGAAATGTATAAAGTCCCAAAAAATGAACTAATTTATGTACATAGATTAACTAGTCATTAGAAATGCATGCAGTTTTTTACAAATAAGAAAAATAATCATTAGTCAGCAATGTATTATCACAAATGTGATATAGACCCCTGATTAGTAACCTAATATTGTCATGTACATGTATATTAACAAAAAACAAGCATGTATGCAATAAAAAAAGTAAAATAAAACATGCAAAATAAATTGCCCCCATAAATATCACAAAACTAATGAATCACTCTAGAAAGTGCTTGTTTAATCAGTCAACACACAATGACTTCACTACAACACCCCCGTCAAAATCCACAAGCACACAGGGGTCAAGGCTCCTCTCTTGACCAATCAGAAAAAGTGTTGTCTCCTTCACTCAGATATACCTACTCTCCTGACCAGCTCACTGGACATTGTGATTCTGTTAGTAGGAGAAGAACCATTCCTTAAATGTTGGTAAAGTTCTGTCTGCTTTGCCTGAAAAGCAGTGAGGTGGCATTTGAATTTTTAGGCTTTCATCTGCAGCTCATTGCATGCAAAGTTCAAATTCTTCTCAATAATAAGTTTGCATTTAACTTCCTGAAACAAATTTCACACTTCAAAATAGCTGATTATGGAAGTAACGTAATTTATTTTAAATATTAACCAGAAATAATGTTAATAAAGTTTCAAAAATTACTCTAGATTTAAGGACATGATTAATTTCAAACAAAAATCCATACACCATTGAACAGATTCAATGTTTTTACCATCTATATGTCTTGTTAACTTAACAAAAATTCATTGGTGGTGCTTAGTTTTGCAGGAAACTCTGAAATCAGTTTTTTTAAAATGATTCGCAAAGAATACTTTTGTCAAAAATTAAGAGTAATAAGGGGTGCTCAGGAGGACTCAGCCAACCTTGTTAAATTCGATTGGGACCCAGCACTTGTTCAATTTATAGTCGGTTTCAGATGATACATTTTATTCTTCAGAAAATATAATTTATTCAGAAAATATAATACAAAATACAGTAATCAAGATTAGAGCCCTCCTTGTTAATTATTTAAGGATTATCGCCCTGGTTAGAAGATTAATAAATTCGATTTTCAAAATAATAACTATTGCAATATGCAACCCTGAATATATATATATATATATATATATAATTTTCGAAATGCAGTCATCATATATATTAATTGAACTTCCCACAAACACAATTTGTAATTTGGTAATTCTTTTAAATTCTATAATTAGCAAATGCTAATATTGTGGTAATTTAGATTCAATGATGCTAATTTTTAGTCAAGATTGACTGGTAAATATAATTGATGTGAAATTTAGAAAAGCGGTATCCTATATCCTATAATCAATTATTATAATCCATTTACAATGAAAACAAACATTAATTCGAGATCAAAAAAACACAAAGGAGCTGTTGCGGCTCCATTTCTTAAACATATGACATCTTATTTATGAATTCCGTGCTATTTTGTTCAAGTTCCATAACACAATAAGGAATTACAAACATAAACATCTTATATATATATATATATATATATTATATATTCTTTAAATTTTTTTAGTTTTGACATTATTGAGCTACAGCAATGATAGAATGTCCCTATCTGTTAATTTTTTCCATTGATTGTATACATTAGTCCACATGCTTACCCTTGAAATTATATAATTTTTTCTTTGAAAGCTAGCTCATGATAATTCTTCTTTAAAGCATTATTTTGTAAATTTCTTTTTTGCTGACTGGTATTGCAATTCTTGGTATTTAAAAATCCATAAAATAAATGAACATCAAAAATACATTAAATCTTTTTCCACCATTATGCGCCATTATGCAAAAACATTTAGGTGTAGGAGATGATGTAAAATTGGACTGTAGTGTAAAATGGGAAACCTTTGTAAGAAATTGGCTTGTTGCAGCTAGCTGAAATTTCACCGTTTTAATATGATCATCAATTATCTGTAAACAGCCAAACATGTTTCAGATTGCAGTGCAAGCTAACAGTGTGAGAGAGATAAAAGAGACGTCAACATAAAGCAGTTGTCTGCCATCTGTGAGAAATTGAATGTTTTTAAGTTCCTCAATAAATTTACTTTAATGGTTAACCAACATAAGATAATTTATTGTATCCCTATTATGACAAAGTGATCGTAATGCAAAATGGAATAACAAACGTTTGTTTGTGGGATTGGTTTAGCATCGTCAGAATTCGATTAGACTGGTGTTCATGCATTTAATTTTAACACAATGCATGTAAATATATGCTGTACAAGCGCACATGCATTGAATAATATCAGGAAGTATATCATAAGCTGCTATGTTATGTTTTTTCAACTAAAGACATACATATACTAATTTTTTATTTTCGTCCTATTTAGCCCCACTTATTTGGCAGTCTTGGACACATCTTAAATGCAATTCACTGAGCCATTTAACTATTCCGTTTTCCCACACCCTCCCAACACCTACATGCTTACATTTTATATTTTAAATTATTTATTATAGTTTAATTTGATTCAGAAGATGTTTTATTCTGTTCATAATTACTGATTATTCATGGTGTTCACATAGTCGAATTATTTATCATATTGTCGTTCAAAGAAATTTCAAAATTTTGTAAAATGAATTGCAAATTTGCACAACATAATAAAAATTGAGATAAATAAAATTGATGTTGTTGATATTTGAAATTTTTGTATAAAACCCATCTAAGAAAACAGTGTTGTTTGATTTTATCAAGAAACGTCGGCTGAAAACAAATAATAAATAATAGCATAATTTAGATTTTATAAACATTTTATAATTGCATTTCATGAAGTTTCATAAATAAAATATTCCATTCTACATCTGAATATAAGTTCGGAAGCCTAATTTAAGGAATAATCTTATACTGCTATTAAATTTGTAAAAATCGGGTTTAGGTAAAAACACTGGTTTTACTTAAAAGAAATAGCTAATGTACCTTCAGTAGCAAGCATTTTTAAAACAGAATAATTTAATTATTTATAATTAAATTGCAAAAATAATTATATTCAAATAATTTTTTACCAATCGCATTTATAATCGTATTTAAAACAAACCTGCCATTTGAAAATTTAATAGCTTAAATTACAACTTAAATGGTATCAAAAGCAGTTCTTCATGTCTATGAATAACGCTAGTATGACTTTATATTGTGGCTTGTATTTGCCCACTAGAAGTAGTTGTTTTTAGTTTTGAATTTAATATCTTTTTCTTATAATTACTGATCACTATTAAAATATTTTTAGTAAATATTTTTGTATTGAATACTCTGTCTTATTAACAAAATTAATATTGATATTTGCTTTCACAATTAATGCAAAGCACCGATCTTGAAAATATTAATGAATTAATTTTATGAGTTTCAAAATTTGTGTGGATAACCATAATTTTATCATGTTCTTGTTTGTACTCATGCATGCATACTACAGAATGCGAACTTGAAATGTCATAGGATGCAGTTGATTTAGCTTGAGATATAATAAAACTAATACATCAGAATCATTTATTTATAATATATGACCAATAACGTAACTAAAGAAATGTTTAGCAATAATTTATAACAAAGGTAATAATTAACAAAACTAAATTGACATTGTTAAGCTTAGAGAAAGAAATTACACATTTCAGAATTGGAAATTTAAGGTTTTTAACCTTATAGTGACGATCAAGGAAAAATTTATTCGCTTCCTCAGTGAGGTTAAGGCAAGCAGTGCTAATATTTTGAGCGGTTAATCTCATTTCAATTACATCAGGATCATCACACAAACTTTCGTTTCCATCACATTCTTTAAATGCTTTGGCGAATTTTACTTTATCTTGTTTTTCTTGGCACTCACACATATCTGTCTTTAGTACACTCCTGAAAAAATTGAGATAGCCACAATCCATTTTATCAAGGTCTGATTGATGGAATTTAAGACCTTGCAATTCAAATTTCGCATTAAAATATTTTGAGTCTTCAATTTTTTTTCCCTTTAAATAATCTCGTACCAATTTTTTTATTTCTAAAAGACTAAGTTGAATCATCTTGCAGCATTGTTCGTTGGAATTTGGATCTTCTATGGTCGCCACTGTAAATTCGTTTAATATTTCTTCTACTGAATGTTTTTTCTGTTGATAGTCAATCATGTCCTTAACGTACTTATTTGACATACGCCTACATGCAGAATTGCTTTTTACAACTACATTCATAAGGTATTCTGCTAATTTCTTAAAAGGTAAATCTTGGTATGATATTACTGAAAAATGTTGAGAAAGAAAGAGAGCAATTAACCATAAATTTACAAATCTCATTGCCACAATAAATTGTAATACCGGGAAAAACGAAATTCACAGTGTTAATTATTTTTAAATTTATAGTATTTGACACACAACTGAACAAAATAATTGAAGCGGTAAGAACTAATGATGAAATGTTATCAACTTATCATTATGTGAAATAATTTACTACTTTTAAAGAGCTTCTTTGCAATAAATTTCAAAAATTTTTAGCTTAATACTGAAGAATATCATTTTGCACACAACTTGCTTTGATGTAAAATTCTTAACATTTTCCTATAACAAACTTTGAGACAAAATAAATATAACTATATAATTTTTTCGAAAACTGAAGTAACTTTGAATTTAGGGAATCAATTCAGAAATATTTCAAATGCTAATTTTTATTATTTTTAGGAGAGATTACGAATCTTAGATTTCTTATGCTACTTAACTTTCATTTAGAAGAACAATGTCATTATTTTGAAATTCTCTTATTCAACCCTCAGGTTTCATTTCTATTGAAAAAATTGTGAATAATTGTATAAATGTAAAAAATGAAGTCCCATTTTATATGAATTTCAAAAATATCTTAACTTTATTATATGATATATTAAATATGGATATAAACTTCTTTTCAAAAAATTCGTATTTTGGAAATTGCCAAGGAAACCACATTGTTTGTTGCTATAAAATGTTTTGAAGCAAATCACTATTTCTCATTAAATTATATTTTATGTGAAAAACAAAGATAATCAATATTCTTGGTATAAACCACCTATAAAGGAATGAACAAATAAAACTATTTGAGATAAAAAAATATTAATTCTCAGGTTAAAAATAAGTTTTCGATATAAGAAAGGAATGAGACTGACTGTTTCACGATGAAATAATTAGTTAAAAACGAGCTTTTAATTGAAAAAGTTGATCTATTCTTAGAACCCTACGAGTTTTTATATTATTATTCAAATCAAGTCAAGTATTGATGATCTATTAAAATTTGAGTTTATTACACATGAAGTAGGCCTAGTACCTACTTAGTAAAGCCTTTTGGCCTTAACTGTTTTGCATGTAAATTTAGTAAAAATATTTAGTATCTTTCACCAGTATGTATGATACCCTGAGAAGCCACGTTTAATTATTTTTTAACAATTTTGGAAGATTTAAATTCACACAGTCCACATGTGATTTAAATAAATTAATTACATATAGAGGTTTATAATTTTATTAAATGTTTGAAATGCAATTGATTGCTTAATTTCAGCTTTTCTGTGCACCATTTGTTGGAAGTAAAAAAAGAATATTTAATTTTGTGTATATTTTAACTGAAGTGCTTTATAATAATATGGTATAATAATATGGTGAATAAAGAGGTATTTCAGTATTATCATTAGATATCAAATAGAGGCCTGTAATATGATACTACCAGCAAATTCATTGCTCAGACCCTTGCAGGATCACTCTTTTGCAATTGAAAATTTTAAAAATGACAATCCAAAAACGAGTGTTGAAAAAAAATATGAAAAAACTTTACAAACGTGTTATAACAAGATATCCTCAACTTTATGAAAATATAATTCTTGCACTGCCATTGTTGAATCCCATTTTGCATATGGAAATGGAAATTTCCATTCCAATTAACTTTTCAGCTTATGGAAATAAAATTTTAGAAAATGATCAACACACCCTAAAATGATTTTTTTTAAGAATAACAAAATGTATTACAATGAACATTCAAAACGTTGAGCACTTTCCTCCAAAGTAGGAAGAGACTTTTCAAAATTTTTAGGCTTTACAGATTTAAAAAGCTATTTTATTTGTATAATCTCTATATAAGAAGCATGAACAAAAGCATAAAAATATAAGAAATCACAGGGCAATGCGCTGGTACAGCTAAAACAATTTTGGTTTCCCTGCGTAAATATGGATATGTCGCATGATCCTAAAAAATTTAACACTCGTCCAGTTTACGATACATATTTCTTAATAATTTTGGTTCCAATACTGTTTGTTTAAATACATGTTCTTTAAAGCATGATTTTGAACAGATAATTAATAGAAATTAACTAAAATAATTACTAGAAATCAATTTGAAATAGCCTTGGATCAAAAATTTTATTGTGGGTTCCTTAGCAGCTTAAAACCGAAATTGCGATCGGGTCTGATTTTGAATATCAACCTTGGACCAGCCTGGCTATTCTTGGGCCTTGGCAGCTTCCTTCAATAAAAGTCTAGGCGTTGAGATCAGAATATCATTTTAAACTACACATTTTTGTAACATTGTGTTGAAAATGTATAATTGAAACAAAATAGCCAGAAAATAAATCAAATTTGCTTCCTGTCCATGATTACAAAGGTCCATGACCTTACCAATCAAAGAAGACTTTGGCTAAATTCCTTTAGGTTGATTTACAGCTATTTAGCCCGTATGAATGATGCTTGAACGTAGGTTGAGAATTTCTGTTAGTGTATTGCTATGGCCTAAGTGCTCGTAAAAATTCCCTAATTTTCCATATGAAGAAATTATTACACACCTTGAGTGACGTCATCTTCGCTCTCACTCAGACTTAAATAAATTTATGTCCCTATCGTAATACATGCATACTTTTACAAATTTGTGTTTATGAGTAAATCTTTTGCATTATTTTTATTTCCATACCATTGGGGTTATTCTCCAATTCAAGTTACACATGATAAAGTTTTCAAAATTGAAACAAATCTTATATTGAGCCGTCCTAATGCAATTGAAATCATAGTACATTTTCAATATAAATTTATAAAATTATCAAATTTTTTTTTTGAAATACTAGGATTATGCCATTTTTTGAATCATTTTTTTATTTCCATACCATTGGGGTTATTCTCCCATTCAAGTTACACATGATAATGTTTTCAAACTTGAAACAGATGTTATATTGAGCCGTCCTAATGCAATTGAAACCAATCAAACCTATTCGATTTTCAAAATAATAACTATTGCAATATGCAACCCTGAATATATATATATATATATATATATAATTTTCGAAATGCAGTTATCATATATATTAATTGTTTAAGGAGAAGAGGCACTCCTCTATCATGTGGTACTTTCAAATTTTTAATAACTTTATTACTGCATGATTTATAAGCACTTAATGGTTTTATAAGGAACTAAGAAATATAAAAAATTCTTGACCATTGACGTTGAATTTAATCTGCACATACATTTACAAAGATGTATATAGTATTAATGTAAATTGAATATCAAGAATACTGGCAAAATACTGCACCAGAAAAAATCAACTGGATCCTATAGAAATGAAACCTACTCAAACTTTAAAGTTATTCAAAATGTTAAAAATTCAAAAACGTTTACATTGGCTCACTAAAGTATAAATTTTGAAAAGCTTCATGCAAAATAACATAGTTGTTCATTTTTCTGGCTCCTTTCAAAGTGGCAGTTGCGGTGGAAATCGCCCTTTGTTATAGAAAACAAAATAAAGCAACATATCTGCTCCTGAAAGATGCAATTTTAAATTTATCTCATTTTAGCAGCACTTAAAATTCGTTTTCAAGTATTAGACTGGAATTTGCAAGAACTGCTATATTTGTTTTTCTAAACTTTTGTTGTGTTCTTTCCTTTTAGTATATGAATGATNAGCAGCAATTAAAATTCGTTTTCAAGTATTAAACTGGAATTTGCAAGGACTTGCAAGAACTTTAATGTTTAAGTTGATGTCACTTTCATAGGAATTGCCGATTGTTATGATTACTACAAAATGTTTCCGAACTTTTAGTTATTTTTATTTTTTGTTCTGAATCAACTGATGGGCAACTGATGCTGGAAGGCCTTGTATTCGACATAGTTTTTCTCAAAAAAGTCTTGATCATACTTAGTCTTGATTGCCGGAAATCTAGTTGTATTTACCTTGTGTACAAAGAAGTTATAGATTAACTTCAGCCAACTTCAATTTGGACCATCTAAAACATTTTCCTAATAACCAAATAATGTTGAGTATTGACATTATATTGCAAACCAAAGACACTATTTATGCAAGTAAAAATATTTAATGACGATTGCAAAATGGATAGCAGCTGCATTTCAAAAAATCCTATCTAAAATTGTTGAATCCGCCTCTGCAATGTAACTATTGAAGTAGTTCTGGCAACTGTAATTATAAAATTTTAAATAATTACGCTTAGCGGAGAGTGTTTTGTCCGCGGCTGTGGGTTGGCCGAGGCTAAGGCCTGACTCCTTACGCCTGTGGCTTGCCATGGCCTTAATTTTCAAGTCACGATTTTAGTAACCGTAAATTTAACCTTTGTTTTGATTTTCAAATTTAAGTAAACAGTGCTTTTACAATGAATAATGAGTTTTATTCAAGGTCAGTGTAAGTCCAGATAAATTATGAAAAATGTGGTGAATATTAAATTCAATAAAAATCTCATGTCCGACGGCTTCAATGTTTGTGGATGCAGCTTTTGACATCATGGCTGGGGTTAAGGTTAGGGCTGATATCAGCCAAATAGTTCCAGCTGCAAAATACTTATTACATAAAAATGGGTTTTCTAGCATTTTTGATAAATTCATGAAAATTGTACAACTATTCTACATAAATTTGGAATATTCGCCAAAGATTTTGCAAAATATTACCAAAGCTTTAGAATTGATTTGCAAGTGAAATACAAAATTTTATGCTACATTTTCCAAACTGTTTTTCTAGGGCATGTGAGAATTCAAAGAATGTGTAAAAATTCTTACATGTAAACCTTGCATAGCTTAAATTCTGCATTTGACTTTGAAATTGTTAAAAATGATGTTATTCTAGGAATCTCGGAAAGACTTTGATAATTGTTGGTCATTCAATAAATCATTTTGTTTGTTTAGAAAAGATAGGCAAACTAATAATCTATTAGGAAAATCCAGTGGTGGAGGTGTCTCATTATTAATACCAAAAATTTTCAAACCTAAATTACGCGAAGATATAAAGTATAGCGACGTATCTAAATTTGAAAGCTTATGGGTAGAAATATCAAATCCCTTGGGAAATGCTACATATAAAAAACAACTGATAAATGTTTCTTATTCTCCGCACAAAAAATACTCGAATTATTTCATTGAGCAATTGGAAAATGAATTGGTTTTAGCTGTTTCTGAAAATAAAGACATTATTTTAATGGGAGACTACAACATTAATTATTTGGACCAAAAAGAACGAGATANTCCACGAACCTAAATATCTAGCCAAACTACTTATATTATGCACACCAAATCGCGATTTCCGTTCGTCTGATCAGCTTTTATTAGCATCCCTAAAATCAAATTTAACTGCAGGAGATGCTTCCTTTTGCATTTTTGGTCCAAAACTTTAGAATTCCTTACCATCCATTTGAGACTAATCATATCCTGTTTAAAAGAAAGTTGAAACAGCTTTTGTTTGAGCGTGAATTTTATTATGCTGGTTGTTAATTTACTACAATTTTTGTTGGAGCAGTCGATTAATATATATATAAATCTTGCCTATGTGTATATTTGCGGTTTAGAATTACATGTACATATTTATTTAATTTGAAATTTGAAAAAACTTGTGCTGAGTCTTGAAGAATTGAACAAATTCAAAATTTCTATTTTTGGAGTCAGTCCATGATAGTGAAGTCCGTGCACTGTGATGAATCTTAATAAATAAAAATTCAGTACTTTGCGCCATCCCTAGTACCCATTTATGTACTTATCATTTTATTCTACATTGGGCCCCAACTAAGAATTTTTTCTGTATCCGCACTTGTTATATATATATATATATAATTCTTTTGAATTTTTTTTAGTTTTGACATTGAGCTACAGCAATGATAGAAGGCCCGTGTCTATAAATTTTTTCCGTTTTTGTATATTAGTCCACTTGCTTACCATTAATATTATTCCTTGACAGGTTAGTTCAAAATGTGTTTTTAGATATTTCTTTCATAGTTGAAGTTGTATAAAATTGTTTTGTTAAAGCTGTACTTTCACTAATGTCTTCTTCTATGTCAACTGAACAATCTGGATGCATGTTTGAAATTATATTTGTAGTGCTTGCATTATCTTTATATAAGGATTTCAACATTTTACCATAGTAATTAGTAAATTCATGTGATAGATACGTATAATTGAAGGTCTATAAATTAGTGGTGACTATCTTTGGGCAAGAGAAAAAGTGGCTTGGCATCAGCTAAATTTCATAGTGTTAATATGTCTTAAGTTTAAAAATGAAGAGGTTGAATCCCATGTTGAATATGGAAATGGAAATTTCCATTCCAATTACCTTTTCAGCTTATGGAAATAAAATTTTAGAAAATGATCAACACACCCTAAAATGATTTTTTTTAAGAATAACAAGATGCATTAAAATAAACATTCAAAACGTTGAGCACTTTACTCCAAAGTAGGAAGAGACTTTTCAAAACTTTTAGGCTTGACAGATTTAAAAAGTTATTTTATTTGTATAATCTCTATATAAGAAGCATGAACAAGAGCATAAAAATATAAGAAATCACAGGGCAATGCGCTGGGACAGCTAAAACAATTTTGGTTTCCTTGCGTAAATATGGATATGTCGCATGATCCTAAAAAATTTAACACTCGTCCAGTTTACGATACATAATATTCCTTAATAATTTTGTTTCCAATACTGTTTGTTCAAATATATGTTCTTTAAAGCAGGATTTTGAACAGATAATGAATAGAAATTAACTAAAATAATTGCTAGAAATCAATTTGAAATAGCCTTGGATCAAAAATTTTATTGTGGGTTCCTTAGCAGCTTAAACCGAAATTGCGATCGGGTCTGATTTTGAATATCAACACTGGACCAGCCTGGCTATTCTTGGGCCTTGGCAGCTTCCTTCAATAAAAGTCTAGGCATTGAGATCAGAATATCATTTTAAACTACACATTTTTGTAACATTGTGTTGAAAATGTATAATTGAAACAAAACAGCCAGAAAATAAATCAAATTTGCTTCCTGTCCATGATTACAAAGGTCCATGACCTTACCAATCAAAGAAGACTTTGGCTAAATTTCTTTAGGTTGATTCACAACTATTTAGTCATTATGAATGATGCTTGAACGTATGTTGAGAATTTCTGTTAGTGTATTGCTATGGCCTAAGTGCTGGTAAAAATTCCCTATTTTTCATTGAAAATTGCAACTTTTTTAAAGACTTCTCGCCATTCACAATGCTCACACAATCAAGATGAAAAAAATTGATGATAGCACCCACTATCCTAAAATGTTTTTATATTGTTAGACTAAATACAATAGCACCGGGTCGCTGTCAGGGTTTTGAGTCGATTTCGAGTTACCAGGTCCGAGTTCGAGTTTTTACATTTTAAGTGCGAGTTCGAGTATTTTTAAAGAAATTCCAAGTTCGATCGAGTTTTTTCTAAATTTTGAGTATTTTTAGAATAAAATACAATTTATTTTACAATAATTCCGAGTTATGTATGCTAAAAATTAATTATTTACGATCTACAAAGTAACTGAAATTTAAAATAATTCAAATTTTATGGTTTTTTTCGCGTGGATTTTTGATAGAGCATTGCTGAATTCTCTTACGAGTTTTTCCAATCTAGTTATCGAGCTCATTCGAGTTTGAGTTCTTTACATTTTGAGTATTCGAAACCCTGGTCGCGATTTAAGAGTGAAGATTAAAGAGGCACTCCTCTATCGTGTGGTACTTTCAGATTTTGAATAACTTTATTAGTGCATGATTTATAAGCACTTAATGGTTTTACAAAGAACTAAGAAATTTAAAAAATTTTTGACCTGGTTAAATTTAATCTGCACATACATTTACAAATATGTATATAGTATTAATGTAAATTGAATATCAAGAATACTGGCAAAATACTGCACCAGAAAAAATCAACTGGATCCTATAGAAATGAAACCAACACAAACTTTAAAGTTATTCAAAATGTTAAAAATTCAAAAACGTTTACATTGGCTCACTAAAGTATAAATTTTGAAACGCTTCATGCAAAATAACATAGTTGTTCATTTTTCTGGCTCCTTTCAAAGTGGCAGTTGCGGTGGAAA
Source organism: Hofstenia miamia (assembly GCA_900660155.1). Classification (NCBI taxonomy): domain Eukaryota; kingdom Metazoa; phylum Xenacoelomorpha; order Acoela; family Hofsteniidae; genus Hofstenia; species Hofstenia miamia. Next base: position 426,499 of record CABFPE010000070.1, on the reverse strand, counting down.
TCGCCCTTTGTTATAGAAAACTAAATAAAGCAACATATCTGCTCCTGAAAGATGCAATCTAAAATTTATCTCGTTTTAGCAGCAATTAAAATTCGTTTTCAAGTATTAAACTGGAATTTGCAAGGACTTGCAAGAACTTTAATGTTTAAGTTGATGTCACTTCCGCCGATTGTTATGATTACTACAAAATGTTTCCGAACTTTTAGTTATTTTAATTTTTTGTTCTGAATCAACTGATGGGCAACTGATGTTGGAAGGCCTTGTATTCGACATAATTTTTCTCAAAAAAGTCTTGATCATACTTAGTCTTGATTGCCGTCATAAGGGCGGGCAAGTCTTTCTCCAGACTAGACGAGGCCGTCCTGACTTAATCCTAGTGGTGCCACTGGTGTAAAGCCGGAAGTCTAGTTGTATTTACCTTGTGTACAAAGAAGGTATAGATTAACTTCAGCCAACTTCAATTTGGACCATCTAAAACATTTTCCTAATAACCAAATAATGTTGAGTATTGACATTATATTGCAAACCAAAGACACTATTTATGCAAGTAAAAATGTTTAATGACGATTGCAAAATGGATAGCAGCTGCATTTCAAAAAATTAGTTCATACGCAACACTCCTATCTAAAATTGTTGAATCCGCCTCTGCAATGTAACTATTGAAGTAGTTCTGACAACTGTAATATTAAAATTTTAAATAATTACGCTTAGCGGAGAGTGTTTTGTCCGCGGCTGTGGGTTGGCCGAGGCTAAGGCCTGACTCCTTACGCCTGTGGCTTGCCATGGCCTTAATTTTCAAGTCACGCTTTTGTAATATGCAAAAACAAAACGCTCTTTGCCTTGTAGCAGACAAAATTTAGATGTTAGAAGTATTGCATCAGCCAACAGTTTCAGGGCTGGTTACACTTAAAGAGAATGTTTTTTTGCAATTTGCAAGGCTTTTTCAAGTGAAATTTTTCTTGTATTTCAAATACCACTTAAAATATTAGGTCCAAGCCCGGCGCGGCCCAAATTGCTATATAGAAAATTCGGTCCAAGCCCGACTAGACCTAGCCCGACCCAACTTTAGTCCCAACCAAGGCCAACTGTAACCTCGGTCTGGCGATTTGAAGTAAAATTAACAAAAATGAGGCCGCAAACACGCTTCGTCACAGACCAAGATTTGATACAATAAATCATTTTAAGTAACCAAATCAAAGAATTAGCTATTGTACACATCTATTCAGTTTTTAGAGAGCTTTGAATCCTTTAAAATGGGAAAAACCATCCTTAAATATAATGAGGCCATTAATAATAAACAATCATCTTTCTGCAAAACAAAATTTATGATTAGCAATTGTTCAAATGTATTGTTAGAAATTCGCATTTGCACTTTTTCTAATGTCTCCTTTGTATTTGCCTGATGTGTTAATCAATCTATTCGGAGATTTATTTAAATCATTTCTACCAAATTCTAGCTTTATTGTGTATTCATCTGTTATTATTGATTTCACCATACCTGTATTGATAGTTGCTTTAACCATCATTCCATTTATCCCAACTGTGATTTTGCTCACTATTCTGATATCTATTAGTATCTATCGTGGTGCTTGGTTTTCTTGAGATTGCACTCTTAATAGTTTTCCGACTCTTCAATCATTTCTTCCTCCTCAGTTTCCAATACTGTCTCATTTCCAGATTCAATTAAGTCCTCATCATTGTAGTAGGCATTACCATCTTCTATGATATTAATTTGTTTTTTACATTTGTTTTTCCTGTGTCCTTTAAAACCACAGTTAAAACATCGAACGTTTTTCTCCTTCAGCTTCCTTATTTGCCCATCTTTTGTTTTGATCTTTATTATTTTCTCTCCTTTTTTTCATTTCATTGTCTTTCAGTGATTTCTGTTGACCCTGTTCTCTCCATCTCCAATTTGTTGTGCTCAGACTTTGTCTATTTCATGTTGCTTTCACGTATATTCTCAAGCTGTTTTCCAACATGACTTGAATGTCCACAGATTTCCTTATCATTTTTTCCATGCTTTCATTAACATCAAATTCTATTTCAAATTGTTGTTTCACTTTCTCTGGCAGGCCTTTTGTAATATGCAAAAACAGGTTGTACTTTGAATAGTGTCCGCCTCTTGAACTAAGTGTAAATAATCATTGTACTTGAGACATATAGTTTCAAATATCATTGAATTTCTTCATTTTTGTGCTGTTTAAAATCAACCAATACTGATTTTTGAAACTTTCGTTTCTGTAATACTCAATGAAATTTCCAGTGAGTAATTTGTAATTACTTTTAGTTTCAGTGTCCAAAATTAAGTAATGCTGATATGCAGCTCCAGATAAGTATAGTGGTAGTCTCATGGCTGCAGCATATTTACTTACTTTTCAATCTTTCATTGCCAGCTTGAAAAATTGCAACCACTCTTTGAAAGTGGGGAATAGTTATCAATTTTTCCTGTAAATGTTCTGATCTGTGCTTTGCATGGTGTAGTTTTTTCAATATTTACTTCTGGTACTATTGAGCTCTCGAATGTTGGTTTCCTTGGTGTATCTATTTTTACTTGTTTTTTCACACATTTGCTAACCTCATCTGTGATTTCTTGAATTATGAGTTCTTTCTCGTCCTCTTTGCTGAGGTTTTCTTTGTCAAGTTCTCTTCGGCTACTTAACTTTGTTTTTATTCGTGCACTTCTTTGGGGTGCTGTTAGTGGGACCTCTGGTTCTTCTGTAATTAACATCCCATGGGTCTGCATCCGTTTTTTCATTTCTTTGCCCTCATCAGCATCCTGCATTAACTTATTTAGTCTCATCTGATCTTTCAGATGCTCAATTTCTAGTTTCTGCATTTCCTTTTCTTGCTGCAACTCTTTGTTTTCAGTTTCCAAATTAGAGTACATTACTTTCAATCTCTCATTTTGCTCTAGAATTTGTGTGTTCACATCAGCTTATCTTTGTGTTCATGTATCTACTTGTCTTTGGAAGAAATTTCATTGCTTGTCCAGGCTTTTACTCATATCCAACTTAAGGTCCAATACCATTTCTCTCCTTTCTGATTCCATTTCTTCAAATTTTTCCTTAAGAATTCTGATCTTTTCCTTAAGGGCCAATTCCATGTTTTTGTTCCTTTGGAGAGTGTTTAGGATCTCAAGCGAATCAATTTGTGGTTCCAGTTGAATTGTTTGCATCTCTACATCAGTTGTGGGAGTTGTATTTTTAACAGAGTGTCATGATCACACTGTTGGGAGGTTTCAACATGATGTGTTTGCTGATTTCTGCATGCATTAATCCTTTCATCCTTAGATATACAACTATAAATGTAACTTTAATTAACATTCCACAAGCTAGTGTAACAATTCACCACTACTGTTTAGGTAGCACCATTGAAAGTAATCACAAGAGTGAGTGAGATGGGCACAGCCCAAAGCTATATTACAAAGACAGTTCGCAGTTCATCGACAATTCAACCCATCCATTTATCCATATCTATCCTTCCATCTGCTGGCAACTCAGCTCAATCTCACTGAAAGAGTTTTGTTATGCGTGCCTTACTCATTATGTAATAAATCTCACTCACAAATCAACTTAACTCTCATTAATAAAAAGGTAAATATAAACTAAGGCAGTTCCTAACGTACATATAAACAATATAAAACAATATACAATTAATACAGTCACTTATCAGTCACTAATAAGTCAAAAAATTTGGATCTAAAATAGTAATAGTTAATTACCATACCTAAAGTGGATATCAGCCTTTTGCAAGCTTGTTACTATATGTAATACAAATGAACAGTAGCCAGCCAAGCATGAATAAAGCATGCCTATGCCTAGTTGTAACTTAATTGCATGCAATTCTCAAGGCTAACATCTCATAATAATCTCTAACAACAGCCCTTGATCATTACACACAAGAAATGCTTAGCTGCGCATCATAAGAAGATAAAATAAATTACTAAGAGTTAATATTTCATCCAATTTACAGCACTTTGTTCCTATTTATATATAATTTTATTAAGTATATTTACCAATTAAACAAGTACCAGTCGCTAATTGATTTACTTTGTTGTTTCTTTCTTCTTTCTTTGTTACTATTTCATGCATTTCATGGGATTATGCTACACAATTTCATTGTAGTCAAACTCCATCAAAAAGCAGAATTGTTGACTAGATTAAATGTCTTTTAGCTAACAATTTGCTGAACCTAAATTATATGCATTGATTTTTGCTTTGTTGAATATCTTGTTTAATCACATGTATTTTAAATTTCCCATTTTTATAACTAGTAACTTACTGAAACTAAATTATACACATTGATTTTCACATTATTGTACTATTTCGATGAGATAAACTGAATATGTATTAAATTTTCAAATCATAGTAGAGTTTATGCCATGGTTAGGCAATTTTATAGTCTTTTTTCAATATATTGTGACATCGGTATGAAGTTAGTGAGCAATCCTATCTATGTAGTGTTTTAATTCAAAGCATCGATTTTTTGGTGCTACATATAAATAACTAAATTCTCCTGCTATAATACCCTATCCTAATATAAGTTAGAAGTAAACAGCAGATCATGTTAGAGAAGGTGGCCACACTTGGCCAACCTGATACAGATAATCTTAAGAAAGATTCATGTAAAACTAAAGCCCTAACTAATATAAAGAATAAAGAAGCCCTAACTATTGGGTGCAGTGAGTGAAACCTAAACGCAGTGCAAAACTCATCTTTTGCAATTTCAGTGATAGCAAAAAAAGGTTTGTTTTTGTTTCAAAAGAAATGCAGTACAACCAAAACCCTAACANGCAAATACACTTTTTTCAAGCTTAAATGAATCATTAGTAAAAAAACTTACAATACAATTAAAATGGGCATTGAATGTTTGTCAGAAAAACTGCTCCAAAACAAGAAATTACATTTTGTCATCTTTGCTGTTTCCAAATCAACTCTTTATTTTTAATATTTTGATAAAGTTTTTTAAAATAACAAATCAATTACCTCCTTATAATTCAATATCATTTCCAAACTTTTTTCATAAGCGCAATATAAGAACTAATCATTATACTAGCATTAAATTTCGTAAAAAAATCAAGCAACAGTCTTTTATTAATGTTGCAATTCGCAATTGGAATCGATTACCAAGTGAAATTAAAATGATTAAGAGTGCAATTACGTTTAAAAGAAAATTAAAAGCATTTATGTTGAAGGAAAAATTCATTTTGGGTAAATCATGGTTAGGATTCAAATTTTACAATAAAGATTATACAATAACGCGCAATTAATTTCCATAGCCTGAACAGAACAGATTTTGTAGTCCTATTTTTTTTTTTTGTAAATATAGTTATTTGTTATCATTCTTGACGCTATTCAGATAATAACCAGTTTTGTAATTGAAAATATTATCTAAATAAAGAATATCTTATCTTATCTTATCTTAAAAGGAAATGTATTGTATTAACAGAGTCGGCAGTTGAATACATCAATGAACCTGTGGCCTGCTGTAGAGGGAAAGCAATTTACCCATAATATTTTACAAGTTGAAGGCAACAGCATGCTGATGCCCTAATCTGTGGGAAATGGAGGTCGGCCAACCATTTGAATTTAATGGATTTAGCAAACTGCTTTTAGCATTGAAATGCTATTATTTGCTATGTTACCAAATTTCTGACTACTTCTGGACAAAATGACCACATATAAAGTTGTGTTCAATAAATATTTTATAAGTTAAAATTTCAAAAAATATGTAATGAATTCAAAACCGAAAAAATAGAACAAAATTTCCAGAAAAGTTACTAAGTGTTTTCAATAAAAATTGATCTCCAACAGTACAATAAGCAGGAAGTGAGATTAAAGCACTTCTAAGAAGCTTATTTCCCTTTCAATTTCAAAATATTATAAATCTATGGCATCGTTGTAGACAAATAACGTCATTGAATTTACAAGTTTTTTGAAATTTATTTGAGGTAGAATAACCACGGCCTTTTCTAATTGGTTGTGATTATACTCTATTTGGTGTTTACTAATTAGGTATATTTTAGCAAAAAATAACAAAAAATTTATAAAGAAATTCAATTTTGCAAAATTTAAATATTTGCAAAAGGAAATTTTGTATTTTTTTTGCACTGCATCACTGTACGAAACAAAAAGCTACACAACTTTCTTATTTTTTTCAACACATTTAAAATCGTTAATATATTGAACTATTCAAGTCACATACGCTTAGTATTAGCAAAATTGCAATGGTAATTAAAACTATTTCACATGTAGGAAATTTTGAAATTTTCAAAATGAAATCGATGTTGGTTAACTCTCTAGTATTAAGTCATTATATATATATATATATATATATATATATATATATATATATAATAGATACTGTACTGTTTTATTTAATGACATAAACCTCTCATTAAAAAATAAAATCGACTCACAAATTAAATGAGCAGAAAACATTAATAACGATAATTATTCAAATAGGAGCGGCAAAAGTTCATTCTCTAATCATGACGATTGATGCTTCACATTTCATTAGATAGTTTTCATTAATAAAATTTTGGGATATTTCAAATCAGCGTTCACTTTACAGTAAATTACAATTTTCGTTATATTCGAGGACTTCTAAATTCAAAAAAGTAAAATTTAAATATCACTTTCTTACAAATTCATTTTTAAACTCAACAATTGAACTATGAAATAATAATTGAAATAAAGCGAATCAAAAGTCGCAGGAAATTTAAAAGCCAAATCAATAAATACCTCCGTAAACAACATATCCCTAAAATCGGTTCTACGTCATGGAAATGATTTCAGTTTTTCATAAAGCATCATTAGTTAAACTAATTAGCAATAAACTGGGTAAACTGTAAGTTCTTCATCCATGTTTTTTGTTGTTGTGTTTTGTTTTATTGTTTTTGTACTTCATGTTATTATTGACGCAAGTGTAGTATTAGCAGATTTTGTTAAGGTGTTTAATTATGCCAATGTACTACAGTTAGTAAGAAATAATATTCTATTCTATTCTATATGTAATAGAATTTCAATACTTTAGATTAGCATCAAATTAAATTATTTGTGTAAAATATTCGTAATTCGTTACTAAAAAATAGCAAAACTTTTGTTTTGTTTACATTTATGCAATGAACAATGAATGTTGATATGTTTATAATAATTCAATGCTTGCTGCTATATGCGTTTTCAGTATAAGCAAATAAACATTGTCTTAAAAGTTTTTTTTTGCAAAAAATACTCTTTTTGTCAACACTGTATGCACACATATATATATATATATATATATATATATATAGTTTTGTATAAGTTTCGACGACCAATATTTCAAATTTTTCTGAATAAATTCATACAGAAAATTGCGAATTTGTTAAGTTTCTCATGCTGAATACTATTTTCGTGTTATAATTTACTTACCATGCATATTTACTAAAATATTTTTAGAGGACCTCTTTTCAGAGTCGTAGGATGAAAACTAAATTTCATATATAACAATTAAGGAGAAATGTGAATTCACAATGCCAAAATTAACCCAATTGCAAAAAAATGAGGACTATGGTGGTCAACTCTGCAAAAATTTTGTTAAGTGAGGTGTTCGGAACACATATGCGCATGCACTATGCATATATAATCAGAAAATATAGATACAATATAAAACATATAAGCATAAAAGTAAACGAAAGTAACAACAATTAAATAAAGCTAAAGTAATAAAAAACTACAAATGCAATAACAAAATTTACAAAAGGGAAAATGATTTTTAGTACTTCCATAAAACTTTGAATTTCAATTGAACATCAATCGATAGTGCACTTTGTTACTCATATATTAGTTCATAAGTCATCAATTAAATACATGAAAGACCATTCTAACAATTGTCAAAATATTGCAAAATTGGTCTTTAACATGTATTTTATGACAGTAGTTTGTAATTTTTGAAATTTTTTTATCAAATAATTACTAAACAACTAAAAAAATGTTGGTAGACTCATATCTCCAAGACGCGTTCAGTTCACATATAATTATCATAATGCATGTACAAAGACTTACAACACTGACATATGCATTTAGCCAGAGTAATAGTTCACCTTGAACATTCCTCTGTTATTTATGGAGTCATCTTTATATAAATTCACAACATAGGAAGAAAGTAGGTTCATTTAATAATCTGAGAAATATTATTTTCAATTTCGCACGTATGAAATTTGCTATGTTAATACATTAGTGAGACAATGAAATAATAAATTCTGACGTTTCTTCACTATTCAGAAAAGCATCTACGATGAATCCCTGTCAGGAAGGTTTTGCCTGACATTTCACTATTGCATATTATGTTGTTGATTTCTTAAAGAACTTGAAAGAATTTTGAAAAATTTTATTCCTGACGTAGATTTTTCAATTGAAAAATTGAAAGTGTCTATGCATGGACTTCTAAATTCTATAATTTAGAAGTCTATGGTCTACTTCAAACGCGTTTTACACCAAAACCGATTAATCTATAAAACCATCTATGACGATTTATTGCTGACTAAGGGTGCATTCACACAGAAAGCTTGCGATATAGCGCTTGTATTTTTAACACATGTTTTAAGATAGTTGAATTCACACAGAAAGCGAGCGATAAAGCCAATCTTGAGATTTAAACAAGAGGAAATAAAGGAGGGTATTCACACAGAGAGATTGCGATATCGCGCTTGTAATTTAAACACATGTTTTAAGATAGTTGAATTCACACAGACGGCGTGCGCTTGCTATATTTTTTAACACATGTTTTAAGATAGTTGAATTCACACAGAAAGCGAGCTTGCGCTTGCGATAGATTTCTAGCAATGTATTAATACGAGAGTGTTCACACAGAACGCGAGCTTTTAATTGCTATTAGGAAAATATTCAATAATATTCTCTACACATTGTTATATTTTATTGCATTTGAGCGAATCAAAGTGGATAATTTTTAATATGTAAACATTATTACAATTTAATTGATCTTTATGTAAATAACTAACTGAAAATCATTTGATACAATGGAATCTATGCGATTAGACAGCCTATTAAATTCTTCATTAAAATTATTGTTTTTCTTAAATTATTTAATATTTTGATAAACCTTAATGCAATTTATATTTTTTGAAATTCTAAATTACGGGTGAATTAAAAAACTTTTTCTAATTTAGGCAGAATTTTAAGAATATAGAAATCAAAACATTTTTTATTAATAGCAGTTACTATACTTCAACTAGTAACTGCTATAAATAAAAAGTGTTGTGGACAAAACCTATTTTACAAATATGTTCAATAATACCATTTTTGTGATAATATTAAATAATAATTTGAAACTAAATACATTATACGTACTTCGTACAAATTTTTGGCATGAATTTAAATTATTGGGAGATGTCATCGTCAAAAATATTTAGCATGTTTAAAATCAAATTTACAATCTTTTACAATCGCGCACTCGCGCGCTTTCTGTGTGAATAGAACTATCTTTAAACATGTGTTAGAAAATATCGCTCGCGCTAGGCTTTAATTGGGATTGCGATAAATCTTTCTGTGTGAATGCTCTCTCAGTAACTCAACTGTTTAAATCTCTAGCAAGCCCAAGCTCGCACAATCGCGCTGTGTGAACACCCTGGCTTTAATACATTGCTAGAAAATATCGCAAGCACAATCGCGCTGTGTGAACACCCTGGCTTTAATACATTGCTAGAAAATATCGCAATCTCTCTGTGTGAATACCCAAGATTTAAAGCTAGCGCAAGCTCGCTTTCTGTGTGAACGGAAAAAGCTCGCTCTAGCAAGCACAATCTTTCTGTGTGAATGCACCCTAAGGCTTTTTGTTTAAATGGCGCTATTTCATTTTGTTGTAAAGCATGTAATGAACTTGCAAATTGAATTATCGCACAACACTTATTTTGAACCAAATCAAATTAGTTTTCCTCCGCTTAGTGGTGTGCAATTAAAATGAATCAAATTTCTTAAGATGTGGTAACAAAATAAACCAATCTATTATGACAGCTAAAATAAATGGTTAGTAAAGTGAGAAAATATATGTCTTCTTTCAGAGGAAACAATTTATTAAAAAAGCAGTACAGTGTTGGTTGCTATATACACTCACGCATTTACATGCGTGTTGATTTAAACGACACAAATTACTCTAATGGACACTGTTGTAGTAAACTACCAGTGACGTAATGAGGTTCACTGCACTACAAATTTCACGGAGTCAATTACCTACACAAAATAAAAAATCATAAATATTTCTAAATCTTTCACTAAAATGCACATTTTCTAGTCATGATAGCACAAATGTCGGCTGATATACAATAGGAAAGTACGTGACAAAAATAGTCAAAGTGATTTTTGTATATAAATCTGAATGAGGTTTCAGCAGTGAAAAATAAGTTTTAGCAGCGCTTGGCGAAAAGTTTCCGTAAAAAATAAATAATAAAAAAAATTTACTGTACAATTAATGAGTGCACAAGCGCTTGCAGTGGCGTACATCAGTTTGCGTTGTGATTTCCCCAATGATGTTCTTATGTCTGCATTCATGCCTTGAAGAGTACAGAAGTTGTTGACAAGCAGCAGGACTAAAAATGAAAATGAGATGACAAGCAGAAGAAATGTTGTTTGAGCTTCTGTACCAAGATTCTTCCGAGTTTTTAACCATTTAATCAATTTGAAACTGATGATGAGATTTCCAATAAGCACAAACATTATTGGCATAGCAGAACCAAATATGAAGCCAATAAATATGGAATAGGAATGATAGAATGGCATGTTCGTTTGAGTTGCACACACTCCATTCTCAAATTTGAAGTAGACCATTCTTGGGAATACTACTATGCACACTAATATGGCTAGTATTAGGGAGAGCTTGTAAACGAGCCTAGGATTGCTGTATTTTTTATAGATTATCGGAGCAATGATGCAAACAACCCTTTCATATGTGAGAAGAATAACTTGACAAACTGCCCCACTCCAAAACAGGCGCAGCATTGTGTAAACTAGCTTACACATTGCATCGTTGTAATCCTTGATGTAGATGCCTAAAAACGATTTACTGAAGTTCTTAAAATAACATTTTAAATGAATTAGCACAATCGTAACGAATTCGATAAATTTTAGCACATAATTCATATTTTGATGACTGTTTCTTCTTATATCTGTTCAAATATAATTTGTTTTGGGGCTGCACACCTTCACTAATGCAGGATTTTTTCCAAAAACATTGGAATATTTCCATTGTATTTCAAATATCTCTGCATATAAGCTCTTCAGTATATATATATATTATATATATATATTACATATATATGTATATCATATTGAGAAATTCATATCACTGATGTGTAACGTATTCTTCGCTCATGCGGGAATATGATTATTGGAACGTCAGAGACTCTAAAATAATAACTAGTTTTCTACTGAAATATATTAGATTTAGTAGCTAATGCACTGCATAAAAATTATTTATTTTGAACAGATATGCAAAAGAAAGAATATGAAAGTGCACTCAAAATAGTATGCATGTATGAAATTAATTTTGTAAAATAATAAATTTTATAGAACAGCACACCTCTATTAATGCAATGGTGTATTATTTTGGAAATCGTACGTGGTATAAAATTGTATATGCTAATGTAATATTAGCACATTTCTCTAAAATTTCACAGTAAATTTGACTGAATATTTAAAAATTACATATATTTTTCAATGAATGCAGAGTATTCATTGAGGTAAATATATTAAAATAATTTTAAAGCAAAGATAGTTTTCTAAAAAACAATTTATAAACGTTGGAAATGAATATATGACAATAAGTGCAATGATGAAATTGTGCAGCAAAATTTATTTATTATTAAGATAGATGCAAAATGTCTAGTTGCATTTGCATAAGTAACTTATATATATATATATAATATAAGAATAGTGTATTAAGAAAAGCATGTATATGTAAAAATCCTACTCATAGAATCATGATCATGTCTATAATTTTTTAGAAATTTAAATTGCCTTTATCATGTAAGCCTATATTTCATATGCCTGTAATGTTTAAGTATGGCAAATATTTTTTCCATTTTGTATTTTATTTATTAGTGAAAAACAAATTAAATGAAAGAATTTTTACAATGAAATAGCATTTTATTTGAAAATCAAAATGTAACATTTGCATGAAATGTATAAAGTCCCAAAAAAATGAACTAAATTATGTACATAGATTAACTAGTCATTAGAAATGCATGCAGTATTTTACAAATAAGAAAAATAATCATTAGTCAGCAATGTATTATCACAAATGTGATATAAACCCCTGATTAGTAACCTAACATTGTCATGTACATGTATATTAACAAAAAACAAGCATGTATGCAATAAAAAAAGTAAAATAAAACATGCAAAATAAATTGCCCCCGTAAATATCACAAAACTAATGAATCACTCTAGAAAGTGCTTGTTTAATCAGTCAACACACAATGACTTCACTACAACACCCCCGTCAAAATCCACCAGCACACAGGGGTCAAGGCTCCTCCCTTGACCAATCAGAAAAGTGTTGTCTCCTTCACTCAGATATACCTACTCTCCTGACCAGCTCACTGGACATTGTGATTCTGTTAGTAGGAGAAGAACCATTCCTTAAATGTTGGTAAAGTTCTGTCTGCTTTGCCTGAAAAGCAGTGAGGTGGCATTTGAATTTTTAGGCTTTCATCTGCAGCTCATTGCATGCAAAGTTCAAATTCTTCTCAATAATAAGTTTGCATTTAACTTCCTGAAAAAATTTCACACTTCAAAATAGCTGATTATGGAAGTAATGTAATTTATTTTAAATATTAACCAGAAATAATGTTAATAAAGTTTCAAAAATTACTCTAGATTTAAGGACATGATTAATTTCAACCAAAAATCCATACACCATTGAACAGATTCTATGTTTTAACCATCTATATGTCTTGTTAACTTAACAAAAATTCATTGGTGGTGCTTAGTTTTGCAGGAAACTCTGAAATCAGTTTTTTTAAAATGATTCGCAAAGAATACTTTTGTCAAAAATTAAGAGTAATGAGGGGTGCTCAGGAGGGCTCAGCCAACCTTGTTAAATTCGATTGGGACCCAGCACTTGTTCAATTTATAGTCGGTTTCAGATGATACATTTTATTCTTCAGAAAATATAATTTGGTCAAAATATATAATACAAAATACAGTAATCAAGATTAGAGCCCTCCTTGTTAATTATTTAAGGAGTATCGCCCTGGTTAGAAGATTAATAAATTCGATTTTCAAAATAATAACTATTGCAATAT
>CABFPE010000070.1:336677-376168 GCA_900660155.1 Hofstenia miamia | reverse complement strand
TATATATATATATATATAATTTTTACCCGCGGCGCCACTTGGTAGCATACCATTATGTACCATACTAGGAATACCATAATTGTATAGGTGGAAAACGAATTTATGGTAATTATAGATGTCAAACTTAAAAGTATGGCTGCGCTGTAATTGAAATCTATAAATGTATTATTACATATACAGTAATTATATAGAGTTCCCAGGAAATTCTAAAGTTTTATGTCATATATGTGATATTCACAACAATTCCATGGGAAAATATTTTATATTGTTTTGAACAAAAAACAACACTTTGATAGAATCACAAATTGTAAGCAGCTGTATTTGATAGAAAACACAAATACTAAAAATGAAGTTGTTTCCTACTTGTAACAGTAGATTGCATATAAATACTAACTATTAATTTGTTACCATTTTAAAAGTTTGCGCCAAAGAAAGCGAGTTGCATTGGAAAACAAACAAAAAATTGTATTATTTCAAAAATTTGTTTCTGAAGGTTTCAAAATCGCTCTGCAACCTAGTTAATTGCTTGTGATATCACTACAATTTCATATTATATAAAAATTGTGGTTTTTGAATTTCAGCTTGCAATTTTACATTTACTCTGCTAAATATGAGAAATCACGATATTAATTTGCTATTACTGCATGTATCTTAGATGCATTTTACGATTATTAAAAATTATAATATAATGGCGATGTTGCATGGACGAATTTATTATATTTGAATTATGAAGAGCAAACAAATTTTGACTAGGCATATGTTAGCCATTCCATAAACGACAATCATGCTTGTGGTAACCACAAAAGATTAATTAATTCGAGATTTAAAAAAATTACTATTGCATTGGGCAACTCTGAATATATATATATATATATATATATATATCGGTATAAAATTTTCAAAATGCAATATGCATATAAATTAATTGAATTTCCCACAAACATTTTGCAAATTGCTAATTATGATATTATCTGCGTAATATTCGGCATTGCTTAGCTGGTTGCATCAACAGCTACTCTAGGAAAATCTATTGTATTGCCACTTTTGCATTGTGGAACGATCTCTAAATTTGCTGTAGTACACATTTACAGAAACTCTTAAAGTCAGTATTCAATTTTGCAGCAAGGGTAATTTTCCGAAAGCCTAGGACATGCACTGCACTAGCATTGCTGAAGAAGTTAAAAATTTGACCAACAAAAAAACAATTGATTATAAGATTATATTTACTATCAATAGAATTATCCATGAACCTAAATATCTTGCCAAACTACTTATATTATGCACAACAAATCGCGATTTCCGTTCGTCTGATCAGCTTTTATTAGTTTCCCCAAAATCAAATTTAACTGCAGGAGATGCTTCCTTTTATATTTTTGATACAAATCTTTAGAATTCCCTTTGTTTCCACATGACATATAACACTACTAATAGCCAAACATGTTTCAGATTGCATATATTTTATATTTTGAATTATTTATAATAGTTAAATTTGATTCAGAAGATGTTTTATTCTGTTCATAATTACTGATTATTCATGGTGTTCACATAGTCGAATTATTTATCATATTGTCGTTCAAAGAAATTTCAAAATTTTGTAAAATGAATTGCAAATTTGTTCAACATAATAAAAATTAAGATAAAAAAATTTGATGTTGTTGATATTTGAAATTTTTATATAAAACCCATCAAAGATTACAATATTACTTGATTTGCTCAAGAAACGTTGGCTGCAAAGAAATAATAGCATAATTTTGATTTTATAATCATTTTATAATTGCATTCCATGAAGTTTCATTTAAATAAAATATTCCGAATATAAGTTCGGAAGCCTAATTTAAGGAATTCCCTTATATTGTTTTAAAATTTGTAAAAAATTGGGTTTAGGTAAAAACACTTGTTTTACTTAAAAGAAATTGCTAATGTAGCTTCAGTAGCAAGCATTTTTAAAACAGAATAATTTAATTATTTTTAATTAAATTGCAAAAAAAGTACATATATTTGAAAAATTATATTCAAATATTTTTTTACCAATCGCATTTATAATCATATTTAAAACAAACCCGCTATTTTAAAATTTAATAATTTAGATTACCACATAAATGATATCAAAAGCAGTTCTTCATGTCTATAAATAACGTAGTATGACTGTATATTGTGGCTTTTATTTGCCCACTAGAATTAGTTGTTCTTATTTTGAATTTAATATCTTTTTCTTATAATTACTGATCACTATTAAAATATTTTTAGTAAATATTTTTGTATTGAATACTCTGTCTTATTAACAAAATTAATATTGATATTTGCTTTCACAATTAATGCAAAGCACCGATCTTGAAAATATTAATTAATTAATTTTATGAGTTTTAAAATTTGTGTGGATAACCATAATTTCATAATGTTCTTGTTTGTACTCATGCATGCATACTACAAAATGCAAACTTGAAATGTCATAGGATGCAGTTGATTTAGCTTGAGATATAATAAAACTAATACATCAGAATCATTTATTTATAATATATGAACAATAACGTAACTAAAGAAATGTTTAGCAATAATTTACAACAAAGGTAATAATTAACAAAACTAAATTGACATTGTTAAGCTTAGAGAAAGCAGTTCAGAATTGGAAATGTAAGGTTTTTAACTTTATAGTGACGATCAAGGAAAAATTTATTCGCTTCCTCAGTAAGGTTAAGGCAAGCAGTGCTAATATTTTGAGCGGTTAATCTCATTTCAATTTCATCAGGATCATTACACAAACTTTCTTGTCCATCACATTCTTTAAATACTTTGGCGAATTTTACTTTATCTTGTTTTTCTTGGCACTCACACATATATGATATAGTACACTCCTGAAAAAATTGAGATAGCCACAATCCATTTTATCAAGGTCTGATTGATGGAATTTAAGATCTTGCAATTTCATACCCGCTTTAGTATATTCTTTCTTTTCCATGAGTTTTCCCTTTAAAGAATGCCGTATCACACTTTTTATTGGAATTTGGATCGTCTATGGTTGCCACTGTAAATTCGTTTAATATTTCTTCTACTGAAAGTTTTTTCTGTTGATAGCCAATTATGTCAGTAACATACTTAGGTGACACAGGGCTACATGCACAATTGCGTTTTACAATTTCATCCATAATTTTTTTCGCTAATTTTGGAAAATTATGGTTAATTGGTCTCTCTGTTTCAATATTATTCACATCATCGGAAGATAAAGTTACAAATTTTATTGCCACAATAAATTGTAATACAGGAAAAACGAAATTCACAGTGTTAAT
Source organism: Hofstenia miamia (assembly GCA_900660155.1). NCBI lineage: Eukaryota > Metazoa > Xenacoelomorpha > Acoela > Hofsteniidae > Hofstenia > Hofstenia miamia. Next base: position 372,884 of record CABFPE010000070.1, on the reverse strand, counting down.
TATTTTTAAATTTAAAGTATTTGACACACAACTGAACAAAATCGTAGAAGCGGTGAAAACTAATGATGAAATGTTATCATACTGTGAAATAATTTACTAATTTTAAAGAGCTTCTTTGCAATATAATTTCAAAAATCTTAGGTCTACACGCTTTAAATGCTATTTTACAACTGGCGACAATAATTAAATATTTGCACAACACTAAATAACACGTCTCAACATTAAATATCCAGTCTTTACGAATTACTAATTTTAAGGAGCTTCTTTGCAATATAATTTCAAAAATCATAGGTTTGTTAGTGCTACTTAACTTTCATTAAAAGAACAATGTCACTATTTTGAAATTCCCTTATTCAACGCTCAATTTTCCTTTCTTTTGATTGAAAAAATTTGAACAAAGCATAAATGTAAAAAAAATTGTATATGAATTTCAAAAATATCTTAACTTTATTATATGCTTTATTAAATATGGATATAGACTTCTTTTCATTACATTCGTAGTTTGGAAATTGCAAGGGAAACCACATTGTTATTTGTTGCAATAGAAATTTTGAAGCAAATCACTATTTATTATTAAACTATATTTTATATGAAAAGCAAAGATAAACAATATTCTTGGTATAAACCACAGTAGGTAAGAAGAGCGCTAGCCCGTCCCAATGGGACACCCTAAAGTATTCGTAACACCTGTGACTATTTGCTATGTGGAAATGAAGCGATTCTTTTGGACCCCATCTAGCAACTAAATATTTTTGACAAACTAAGTTGAACAAATTAATTTTTTGACGAAATTTCTATTTTTTGATTTTTAGGATTTGGTCAAACCGAAATGTTTGATTTCAAGTTTCGTTTAAGACGTGTTTATTGCAACAATGTTTTAGACATGAAACACCATGTTTTAAGGAAAATAATTTGTAGACCCAAAACCCATTATCATTTTCTGCTAATATCCAAATACAAAGTGTAGAAATATTTCGCTACACTTAAACATGATAGATGTATGAAATATAGTCTTGCATTTCAAAACAAGATAGAAAATATTCACCAAACTTAATAACAGGCATATGAAATATAGCCATGATAAATCAATAGAAATTTGAAATGTCTGATGTACATGACAAAAGTAAGTTTGTCTTCACCAATGTTTCCTATCTGTAAAAATTCCATGCAATTATTTCTTTTTTTGCTATTATCCAACATATAAAATGGGAAAATATTCCCCATACTTCAATATTACGGGCATAAGAAATATAGACTTAAATGATAAAGCCAATTTCGTTTTCCAAAAAATTATACACGTGATGCTATTATACAAAATTTAATTCATTTTTTTGGGGACTATTCATTACATGCAAAGCCTTACAATTCATTTTTCTAATACGCTGTTATTTCATTGCAAAAATTCTTACATTTTATTCATTTTTTTGCAAATATAAAACGGAAAAAATATATGTCATACTTAAACATTACAGGCGTATGATATATTGACTTACATGATAAGGACAATTTTGCATTTACAAAAAATTATACAATCAATGCTACTAGTATGTTTGTACACATTTGTAGACTGTTACATTTTTTGTTGGTTTATGACTCTCGCATGGCTGTCTACATTACATGGGGTTTTCCACTTTTCAACAGGCTTTGTTGACTTTACACAACTTTTTCAGCTTACTTTTTGGTTTATGACCCCTTTATGGGTAAATACATTACACAGGTTTTCTGCTTTTGTAAATTTAATGTGTGAATATGATGACACATTCGTTATTCATAGTTGATGTCGATTTTTCCATCGATAGATGTGATTTCCAATCATTAAATTTGTAAACTCTATGATGAATTCACCATCCTAAACGTGCAAATACTTGTAAATAGTGTATTATTCACACGCAAAAAATTCAGACACATGGTATTTAGAAGAAAATTACAATGTAATATTTTTTTAATAGAAAAAACAATTTCTGTAAAATCGCTTAACCATAACAAACTCTGCTGACTTGGAAAAATTTAATGCATGTTCTTCAGTAAATAATATCCAAATAATGCAACAAAGTGAAAATTAATGCATATAATTTATAGTTTCAGTAAGCTAATAGTTATGAAAGTAGTAATTTAATTTGCATGCAATTATCAAAATGTTCAACGTAGCAAAAATCGATACATATAATTTAGTTTAAAACGGAAATTTAAAAAAAAACATGCTCAATTAAGCATGAAATATAATAATATACTTAGATGATAAAACAATTTTAATAAATTTTCTGCAAATATCATCCAAAATGACATGACAAAGTTAAAATCAATGTGTATAATTTATAGTTTTGGTAAGTTACTAATTATAAAATTAGAAAATTTAAATTGAGATATGATTAAACAAAATATTCAATGGTATTTAAAAATTATTTATGTAATATGAATAGAAAATTTGTTACATTTTGAACATTTCTAATCTCATGCAATTTTGAAAATTCCTCAACATCTATGAATAAAAAAACGGGTTACGTTTTATACAATAGACTGCAAACAAAATTGTTTGCCAACAAATATTACAACAAAAGAGAATATATTCCAATGACATCAGGGATACACAGACGGCCAAAGTACACTATTATATCATATCCATGCCCGCAAGCGTACAGTAAAAATATTCACGTCCATCGAATTCTTTTACTACTAACCACCTATAAAGCAATGAAACATAATTGAACATATAATACTATTTGCAGTAAACAAAAAATACTAATTCTCAGGTTAAAAATAAGTTTTCGATGTAAGGAAGGAATAAGAATAACTGTCTCACAATGAAATACTTAACTGAAAACAAGCTTTTAATTAAAAAATTTATTCATTCTTAGAACCCTGCAAGTTTTGATATTATTATTCAAGTCAAGTCAGGTATAGGTGATCTAATGAAATTTGAGTTTAGTACACATGCAGTTGGCCTACTACCTATTTAGTAAAGCCTAATGGCCTTAACTGACTTGCATTTAAGCTTAGTAAAAATATTAACTGTTTTCCACCAGGATGTACGATACCCTGAGAAATCACATTGAACTATTTATTACCAATATTCAAAAATCTAAATTCACATGTGATTTAAATAATTTATAAAAAAAGTGTAGAGGTTTATAACTTTATTCTATGTTTGAAATGCAATTGATTGCTTAATTACAGCTTTTCTGTGCACCATTTGTTGGAAGGAAAAACAGAATATTCAGTTGTGTGTATATTTTAGCTGAAGTGCTTTATAATAATATGGTATAATAATATGGTGAATAAAGAGATATTTCAGTATTATCATTAGATATCCAATAGAAACATGTAATATGATAAGACCAGCAAATTCCTTGCTCACACCCTTGCAGGATCACTCTTATGCAAACTCTACCTGCTTGTTGAAAATTTTATAAATGACAATCCAAAAGCAAGTGTTGAAAAAATTATATTAAAAAACTTTACAAAAGTGTTATAAAAATATAGAAGAAAACTCAATATCCTCCTTTATGAAAATATAAGTCTTGCACTGCCATTAATTCAAATATTTACCAGAGTTGAAGCTTTCCAATCACTTTGTCTCTTTCACTGCCGGTGTAGTATTACATGATTTATTTGTATTACATGTCTAATTTTTTATTTCTGCTTTTGCTTAATTTCCCCTATTTAAAAGTGGAGTTTATTATAAAGTGGCCCGATGCAAGCATATTTGCTCCAGATTCAGGGCCGGTCTTAGCTTTCGCGATATCCGGGGCAAAATATGATGTGTAAGTAAACTTAAGAAGTAATGATAACAACGTCCCTGTTATTATAATGTGGATTTGCCATCTTACTTGTTTGGAAATTATCAAAGTTGGAATTGCGCTGAAATTTTTAGCACGAGCCCAGTCCGGCCCAAATTACTTTTCTTTTACAGCAATGATAGTGTCTGTTGCCTCAAAGAGTCCCATAAGCGCTACACTATGAATTTGATTGGACAATTTTCATATGTATTGATCAACATGTGCATAGGTGCATATCCGGATTAGTCCGTTAAAAATGCTAATTCAATTCTGTTCAAATTCAAATTGCATTGTTAACCTTTATACAGTAAACGTATCATAGAAGGGCCGTAGGGCTGGACCAGACGTGAGCCCTTCCTGTAGACAGAGCAGTAGCTAGGGGAGTACCACGGGGGCATGGCCCTCCCTGTTAGTCCACTGGGCCTCCTTCTTTTTGGCATACTGGATACAAAACTCCATAGTATGAATTCTAATATTCTGTAACTAAGTTATAGTGAATATATTTTAGTTGAAATATATAAAATACTAATGCCATTCTATTTAAAAATTCAATGAAAAAGTGTTAAGCTATTTCATATGAGTAAAACTATGATTAATTTATTGAACTTTGCGGGGCCATAGCCCCCCTAAATTTCAAATGCAAACCACGGGTCTGCCTGTATTTGATTGCATTTTGCTATCAAAGAGCATAGAATGTGTAGTCGTCATTTTATCGTTTAGGGAACATATCACCTTTTATAATTCAGTTAGTAACATTTTCTGCCAAATTACATCAACTTACATTAGCACAAAATAAGTGGAATATTCATAAACGCTCTTTCCTTGTAGCAGACAAAATTTAGATGTTAGAAGTATTGCATCAGCCAACAATGCAGGGCTGGTTACACTTAAAGAGAATGTTTTTTTGCAATTTGCAAGGATTTTTCAAGTGAAATTTTTCTTGTATTTCAAATACCACTTAAAATATTAGGTCCAAGCCCGGCGCGGCCCAAATTGCTATATAGAAAATTCGGTCCAAGCCCGACTAGACCTAGCCCGACCCAACTTTAGTCCCAACCAAGGCCAACTGTAACCTCGGTCTGGCGATTTGAAGTAAAATTAACAAAAATGAGGCCGCAAACACGCTTCGTCACAGACCAAGATTTGATACAATAAATCATTTTAAGTAACCAAATCAAAGAATTAGCTATTGTACACATCTATTCAGTTTTTGGAGCGCTTTGAATCCTTTAAAATGGGAAAAACCATCCTTAAATATAATGAGGCCATTAACAATAAACAATCATCTTTCTGCAAAACAAAATTTATGATTAGCAATTGTTCAAATGTTGTTAGAAATTCGCATTTGCACTTTTTCTAATGTCTCCTTTGTATTTGCCTGATGTGTTAATCAATCTATTCAGAGATTTATTTAAATCATTTCTACCAAATCCTAACTTCATTGTGCATTCATCTGTTATTATTGATTTCACCATACCTGTATTGATAGTTGCTTTAACCATCATTCCATTTATCCCAACTGTGATTTTGCTCACTATTCTGATATCTATTAGTATCTATCGTGGTGCTTGGTTTTCTTGAGATTGCACTCTTAATAGTTTTCCGACTCTTCAATCATTTCTTCCTCCTCAGTTTCCAATACTGTCTCATTTCCAGATTCAATTAAGTCCTCATCATTGTAGTAGGCATTACCATCTTCTATGATATTAATTTGTTTTTTACATTTGTTTTTCCTGTGTCCTTTAAAACCACAGTTAAAACATCGAACGTTTTTCTCCTTCAGCTTCCTTATTTGCCCATCTTTTGTTTTGATCTTTATTATTTTCTCTCCTTTTTTTCATTTCATTGTCTTTCAGTGATTTCTGTTGACCCTGTTCTCTCCATCTCCAATTTGTTGTGCTCAGACTTTGTCTATTTCATGTTGCTTTCACGTATATTCTCAAGCTGTTTTCCAACATGACTTGAATGTCCACAGATTTCCTTATCATTTTTTCCATGCTTTCATTAACATCAAATTCTATTTCAAATTGTTGTTTCACTTTCTCTGGCAGGCCTTTTGTAATATGCAAAAACAGGTTGTACTTTGAATAGTGTCCGCCTCTTGAACTAAGTGTAAATAATCATTGTACTTGAGACATATAGTTTCAAATATCATTAGATTTCTTCATTTTTGTGCTGTTTAAAATCAACCAATACTGATTTTTGAAACTTTCGTTTCTGTAATACTCAATGAAATTTCCAGTGAGTAATTTGTAATTACTTTTAGTTTCAGTGTCCAAAATTAAGTAATGCTGATATGCAGCTCCAGATAAGTATAGTGGTAGTGTCATGACTGCAGCATATTTACTTACTTTTCAATCTTTCATTGCCAGCTTGAAAAATTGCAACCACTCTTTGAAAGTGGGGAATAGTTATCAATTTTTCCTGTAAATGTCCTGATCTGTGCTTTGCATGGTGTAGTTTTTTCAATATTTACTTCTGGTACTATTGAGCTCTCGAATGTTGGTTTCCTTGGTGTATCTATTTTTACTTGTTTTTTCACACATTTGCTAACCTCATCTGTGATTTCTTGAATTATGAGTTCTTTCTCGTCCTCTTTGCTGAGGTTTTCTTTGTCAAGTTCTCTTCGGCTACTTAACTTTGTTTTTATTCGTGCACTTCTTTGGGGTGCTGTTAGTGGGACCTCTGGTTCTTCTGTAATTAACATCCCATGGGTCTGCATCCGTTTTTTCATTTCTTTGCCCTCATCAGCATCCTGCATTAACTTATTTAGTCTCATCTGATCTTTCAGATGCTCAATTTCTAGTTTCTGCATTTCCTTTTCTTGCTGCAACTCTTTGTTTTCAGTTTCCAAATTAGAGTACATTACTTTCAATCTCTCATTTTGCTCTAGAATTTGTGTGTTCACATCAGCTTATCTTTGTGTTAATGTATCTACTTGTCTTTGGAAGAAATTTCATTGCTTGTCCAGTCTTTTACTCATATCCAACTTAAGGTCCAATACCATTTGTCTCCTTTCTGATTCCATTTCTTCAAATTTTTCCTTAAGAATTCTGATCTTTTCCTTAAGGGCCAATTCCATGTTTTTGTTCCTTTGGAGAGTGTCTAGAATATTAAGCGAATCAATTTGTGGTTCCAGTTAAATTGTTTGCATCTCTACATCAGTTGTGGGAGTTGTATTTTTAACAGAGTGTCATGATCACACTGTTGGGAGGTTTCAACATGATGTGTTTGCTGATTTCTGCATGCATTAATCCTTTCATCCTTAGATATACAACTATAAATGTAACTTTAATTAACATTCCACAAGCTAGTGTAACAATTCACCACTACTGTTTAGGTAGCACCATTGAAAGTAATCACAAGAGTGAGTGAGATGGGCACAGCCCAAAGCTATATTACAAAGACAGTTCGCAGTTCATCGACAATTCAACCCATCCATTTATCCATATCTATCCTTCCATCTGCTGGCAACTCAGCTCAATCTCACTGAAAGAGTTTTGTTATGCGTGCCTTACTCATCATGTAATAAATCTCACTCACAAATCAACTTAACTCTCTTTAATAAAAAGGTAAATATAAACTAAGGCAGTTCCTAACGTACATATAAACAATATAAAACAATATACAATTAATACAGTCACTTATCAGTCACTTATAAGTCAAACAATTTGGATCTAAAATAGTAATAGTTAATTACCATACCTAAAGTGGATATCAGCCTTTTGCAAGCTTGTTACTATATGTAATACAAATGAACAGTAGCCAGCCAAGCATGAATAAAGCATGCCTATGCCTAGTTGTAACTTAATTGCATGCAATTCTCAAGGCTAACATCTCATAATAATCTCTAACAACAGCCCTTGATCATTACACACAAGAAATGCTTAGCTGCGCATCATAAGAAGATAAAATAAATTACTAAGAGCTAATATTTCATCCAATTTATAGAACTTTGTTCCTATTTATATATAATTTTATTAAGTATATTTACCAATTAAACAAGTACCAGTCGCTAATTGATTTTTTATGTCCACATATTAAAGTTCTGCGTGAACCACGTGGTTAACTAAAATTAATGTGGAGCTTATTGTCCACATGTGTTTTGTCAAATTAGCTGCGACCAATAATTGCTTTTACAATTTACCAAATCACTTAATGCTAATTCTATGAAATAGGCATGAGTTTCTAATTTGAATTTTACTTTGTTGTTTCTTTCTTCTTTCTTTGTTACTATTTCATGCATTTCATGGGATTATGCTACACAATTTCATTGTAGTCAAACTCCATCAAAAAGCAGAATTTTTGACTAGATTAAATGTCTTTTAGCTAACAATTTGCTGAACCTAAATTATATGCATTGATTTTTGCTTTGTTGAATATCTTGTTTAATCACATGTATTTTAAATTTCCCATTTTTATAACTAGTAACTTACTGAAACTAAATTATACACATTGATTTTCACATTATTGTACTATTTGGATGAGATAAACTGAATATGTATTAAATTTTCAAATCATAGTAGAGTTTATGCCATGGTTAGGCAATTTTATAGTCTTTTTTCAATATATTGTGACATCGGTATGAAGTTAGTGAGCAATCCTATCTATGTAGTGTTTTAATTCAAAGCATCGATTTTTGGTGCTACATATAAATAACTAAATTCTCCTGCTATAATACCCTATCCTAATATAAGTTAGAAGTAAACAGCAGATCATGTTAGAGAAGGTGGCCACACTTGGCCAACCTGATACAGATAATCTTAAGTAAGATTCATGTAAAACTAAAGCCCTAACTAATATAAAGAATAAAGAAGCCCTAACTGTTGGGTGCAGTGAGTGAAACCTAAACTCAGTGCAACTCTCATCTTGTGCAATTTCAGTGATAGCATTAAAAGGTTAGTTTTAGTTACAAATGAAATGCAGTACAACAAAAACCCTAACCATACACATAAATGTGTATGCCAGTCAAGCTGTACCATGTCTGGGTGCCCTTTAATTATGAAGACGAATTTAGAAACACATAATTTTTAATAAAATAATTATTCAAGGTAAAAAGTAAAACTCAATTTTACTGAGAATAACTGAAGAGAATATAAATATACAAATTGCAAATATTTATATGAAATAAAACTGGTATTGTAAACAAAATCATACCATAGAAAATATGGACAAATATCTGAAAGGTACAAATTTGGTCTTCTGTTACACTAATTTTACTGCATCACTATTTAGCAGAAGCTTAAAACTAAAAATATAGCACCATTTGTCATTTTGTCAAATTAACAATTAAAATAATATCACAAGGTTAATATTTAAATTGCAATATAAAAGGAATTAAATGAGTTTAAAAGTCTTTATGCCACAATATTAACCTACATGTACAAATTATTACATTGTCATTTTCCAAAAATTCTTAGTGGTATTCTAAATACCATGTGCCTGTATTTTTTGTGTGTGAGTAATGCTCCATTTTCTATCAATTTAGGCGTTTATAAGGTGAATTTGAGGGTTGGGTGTGTGATTTGGATAGATGGGTTAACAATTTCATATTTTATGTGCACATTACCTAAAATATGATAAATCATCTGGAAAATGTGTTCTCATTTCTATGGCAACTACAATATGAGTAGAAAGTGGAGAATGAAATCAAACATTAGAATTACAAAACAGTGGAAAAGCAATGTAAAATTCTACAAGCATGCAAATGGTATAAACCAAATAAACTGAAAAAGATGTGCAAAGTCAATAACTGATGTAACAGTCTACAAACATGTACAACCCAGAAAAATCTGTATAAACAAAAAAAATAAAAAAACAAGACTGTTGTGCACAACTAATATAAGAATAGTGTATTAACAAAAGCATGTATATGTAAAAATCCTACTCATAGAATCATGTTTATAATTTTTTAGAAATTTAAATTGCCTTTATCATGTAAGCCTATATTTCATATGCCTGTAATGTTTAAGTATGGCAAATATTTTTTTCCATTTTGTATTTTATTTATTAGTGAAAAACAAATTAAATGAAAGAATTTTTACAATGAAATAGCATTTTATTTGAAAATCAAAATGTATACCTTTGTATGAAATGTATAAAGTCCCAAAAAATGAACTAATTTATGTACATAGATTAACTAGTCATTAGAAATGCATGCAGTTTTTTACAAATAAGAAAAATAGTCATTAGTCAGCAATGTATTATCACAAATGTGATATAGACCCCTGATTAGTAACCTAATATTGTCATGTACATGTATATTAACAAAAAACAAGCATGTATGCAATAAAAAAAGTAAAATAAAACATGCAAAATAAATTTCCCCCATAAATATCACAAAACTAATGAATCACTCTAGAAAGTGCTTGTTTAATCAGTCAACACACAATGACTTCACTACAACACCCCCGTCAAAATCCACAAGCACACAGGGGTCAAGGCTCCTCTCTTGACCAATCAGAAAAAGTGTTGTCTCCTTCACTCAGATATACCTACTCTCCTGACCAGCTCACTGGACATTGTGATTCTGTTAGTAGGAGAAGAACCATTCCTTAAATGTTGGTAAAGTTCTGTCTGCTTTGCCTGAAAAGCAGTGAGGTGGCATTTGAATTTTTAGGCTTTCATCTGCAGCTCATTGCATGCAAAGTTCAAATTCTTCTCAATAATAAGTTTGCATTTAACTTCCTGAAACAAATTTCACACTTCAAAATAGCTGATTATGGAAGTAAAGTAATTTATTTTAAATATTAACCCGAAATAATGTTAATAAAGTTTAAAAAATTACTCTAGATTTAAGGACATGATTAATTTCAACCAAAAATCCATACACCATTAAACAGATTCTATGTTTTAACCTTCTATATATCTTGTTAACATAACTAAATTTCATTGGTGGTGCTTAGTTTTGCAGGAAACTCTGAAATCAGTTTTTTTAAAATGGTTCTCAAAGAATACTTGTGTCAAAAATTAAGAGTAATGAGGGGTGCTCAAGAGGGCTGAACCAACCTTGTTAAATTCGATTGGGACTTGTTCAATTTATAGTCGGTTTCAGATGATGGATTTTATTCTTCAGAAAATATAATTTGGTCAAAATATATAATACAAAATACAGTAATCAAGATTAGAGCCCTCCTTGTTAATTATTTAAGGATTATCGCCCTGGTTAGAAGATTAATAAATTCGAGTTTCAAAATAATAACTATTGCAATATGCAAACCTGAATATATATATATATATATATATATAATTTTCGAAATGCAGTCATCATATATATTAATTGAACTTCCCACAAACACAATTTGTAATTTGGTAATTCTTTTAAATTCTATAATTAGCAAATGCTAATATTGTGGTAATTTAGATTCAATGATACTAATTCTTAGTCAAGATTGACTGGTAAATATAATTGATGTGAAATTTAGAAAAGCGGTATCCTATATCCTATAATCAATTATTATAATCCATTTACAATGAAAACAAACATTAATTCGAGATCAAAAAAAACACAAAGGAGCTGTTGCGGCTCCATTTCTTAAACATATGACATCTTATTTATGAATTCCATGCTATTTTGTTCAAGTTCCATAACGCAATAAGGAATTACAAACATAAACATGATATATATATATATATATATATATTATATATTCTTTAAATTTTTTTAGTTTTGACATTATTGAGCTACAGCAATGATAGAATGTCCCTATCTGTTAATTTTTTCCATTGATTGTATACATTAGTCCACATGCTTACCCTTGAAATTATATAATTTTTTCTTTGAAAGCTAGCTCATGATAATTCTTCTTTAAAGCATTATTTTGTAAATTTCTTTTTTGCTGACTGGTATTGCAATTCTTGGTATTTAAAAATCCATAAAATAAATGAACATCAAAAATACATTAAATCTTTTTCCACCATTATGCGCCATTATGCAAAAACATTTAGGTGTAGGAGATGATGTAAAATTGGACTGTAGTGTAAAATGGGAAACCTTTGTAAGAAATTGGCTTGTTGCAGCTAGCTGAAATTTCACCGTTTTAATATGATCATCAATTATCTGTAAACAGCCAAACATGTTTCAGATTGCAGTGCAAGCTAACAGTGTGAGAGAGATAAAAGAGACGTCAACATAAAGCAGTTGTCTGCCATCTGTGAGAAATTGAATGTTTTTAAGTTCCTCAATAAATTTACTTTAATGGTTAACCAACATAAGATAATTTATTGTATCCCTATTATGACAAAGTGATCGTAATGCAAAATGGAATAACAAACGTTTGTTTGTGGGATTGGTTTAGCATCGTCAGAATTCGATTAGACTGGTGTTCATGCATTTAATTTTAACACAATGCATGTAAATATATGCTGTACAAGCGCACATGCATTGAATAATAACAGGAAGTATATCATAAGCTGCTATGTTATGTTTTTTCAACTAAAGACATACATATACTAATTTTTTATTTTCGTCCTATTTAGCCCCACTTATTTGGCAGACTTGGACACATCTTAAATGCAATTCACTGAGCCACTTAACTATTCCGTTTTCCCACACCCTCCCAACACCTACATGCTTACATTTTATATTTTAAATTATTTATTATAGTTTAATTTGATTCAGAAGATGTTTTATTCTGTTCATAATTACTGATTATTCATGGTGTTCACATAGTCGAATTATTTATCATATTGTCGTTCAAAGAAATTTCAAAATTTTGTAAAATGAATTGCAAATTTGCACAACATAATAAAAATTGAGATAAATAAAATTGATGTTGTTGATATTTGAAATTTTTGTATAAAACCCATCTAAGAATGCAATGTTGCTTGATTTGATCAAGAAACGTCGGCTGAAAACAAATAATAAAAAATAGCATAATTTAGATTTTATAAACATTTTATAATTGCATTCCATGAAGTTTCATAAATAAAATATTCCAATCTACATCTGAATATAAGTTCGGAAGCCTAATTTAAGGAATAATCTTATAATGGTATTAAATTTGTAAAAATCGGGTTTAGGTAAAAACACTGGTTTTACTTAAAAGAAATTGCTAATGTAGCTTCATTAGCAAGCATTTTTAAAACAGAATAATTTAATTATTTATAATTAAATTGCAAAAATAATTATATTCAAATAATTTTTTACCAATCGCATTTATAATCGTATTTAAAACAAACCTGCCATTTGAAAATTTAATAGCTTAAATTACAACTTAAATGGTATCAAAAGCAGTTCTTCATGTCTATGAAAAACCTAGTTTGACTTAAAATTGTGGCTTGTATTTGCCCACTAGAAGTAGTTGTTATTAGTTTTGAATTTAATATCTTTTTCTTATAATTACTGATCACTATTAAAATATTTTTAGTAAATATTTTTGTATTGAATACTCTGTCTTATTAACAAAATTAATATTGATATTTGCTTTCACAATTAATGCAAAGCACCGATCTTGAAAATATTAATTAATTAATTTTATGAGTTTCAAAATTTGTGTGGATAACCATAATTTTATAATGTTCTTGTTTGTACTCATGCATGCATACTACAGAATGCGAACTTGAAATGTCATAGGATGCAGTTGATTTAGCTTGAGATATAATTAAACTAAAACATCAGAATCATTTATTTATAATATATGAGCGATAACATAAGTAAAGAAATGCTTAGCTATAATTTACAACACAGGTAATAATTAACAAAACTAAATTTACATTGTTAAGCTTAGAGAAAGCAGTTAGACATTTCAGAATTGGAAATTTAAGGTTTTTAACCTTATAGTGACGATCAAGGAAAAATTTATTCGCTTCCTCAGTGAGGTTAAGGCAAGCAGTGCTAATATTGTGAGCGGTTAATCTCATTTCAATTACATCAGGATCGTCACACAAATTTTTTTGTCCATCACATTCTTTAAATGCTTTGGCGAATTTTACTTTATCTTGTTTTTCTTGGCACTCACACATATCTGTCTTAAGTACACTCCTGAAAAAATTGAGATAGCCACAATCCATTTTATCAAGGTCTGATTGATGGAATTTAAGACCTTGCAATTCAAATTTCGCATTAAAATATTTTGAGTCTTCAATTTTTTTTCCCTTTAAATAATCCCGTATCACATTTTTTATTTCTAAAAGACTAAGTTGAATCATCTTGCAGCATTGTTCGTTGGAATTTGGATCGTCTATGGTCGCCACTGTAAATTCGTTTAATATTTCTTCTACTGAAAGTTTTTTCTGTTGATAGTCAATCATGTCTTTAACATACTTATTTGACATAGGCCTACATGCAGAATTGCTTTTTACAACTTCATTCATAAGGTATTCTGCTAAATTCTTAAAAGTTATATGTTTGTATGATATTACTGAAAAATGTTGAGAAAGAAAGAGAGCAATTAACCATAAATTTACAAATCTCATTGCCACAATAAATTGTAATACCGGGAAAAACGAAATTCACAGTGTTAATTATTTTTAAATTTATAGTATTTGACACACAACTGAACAAAATAATTGAAGCGGTAAGAACTAATGATGAAATGTTATCAACTTATCATTATGTGAAATAATTTACTACTTTTAAAGAGCTTCTTTGCAATAAATTTCAAAAATTTTTAGCTTAATACTGAAGAATAGCATTTTGCACACAACTTGCTTTGATGTAAAATTCTTAACATTTTCCTATAACAAACTTTGAGACAAAATAAATATAACTATATAATTTTTTCGAAAACTGAAGTAACTTTGAATTTAGGGAATCAATTCAGAAATATTTCAAATGCTAATTTTTATTATTTTTAGGAGAGATTACGAATCTTAGATTTTTTATGCTACTTAACTTTCATTTAGAAGAACAATGTCATTATTTTGAAATTCTCTTATTCAACCCTCAGGTTTCATTTCTATTGAAAAAATTGTGAATAATTGTATAAATGTAAAAAATGAAGTCCCATTTTATATGAATTTCAAAAATATCTTAACTTTAATATATGATATATTAAATATGGATATAAACTTCTTTTCAAAAAATTCGTATTTTGGAAATTGCCAAGGAAACCACATTGTTTGTTGCTATAAAATGTTTTGAAGCAAATCACTATTTCTCATTAAATTATATTTTATGTGAATAACAAAGATAATCAATAGTCTTGGTATAAACCACCTATAAAGGAATGAACAAATAAAACTATTTGAGATAAAAAAATATTAATTCTCAGGTTAAAAATAAGTTTTCGATATAAGAAAGGAATGAGACTGACTGTTTCACGATGAAATAATTAGTTAAAAACGAGCTTTTAATTGAAAAAGTTGATCTATTCTTAGAACCCTACGAGTTTTTATATTATTATTCAAATCAAGTCAAGTATTGATGATCTATTAAAATTTGAGTTTATTACACATGAAGTAGGCCTAGTACCTACTTAGTAAAGCCTTTTGGCCTTAACTGTTTTGCATGTAAATTTAGTAAAAATATTTAGTATCTTTCACCAGTATGTATGATACCCTGAGAAACCACGTTGAATTATTTATTAACAATATTAGAAGATTTAAATTCACACAGTCCACATGTGATTTAAATAAATTAATTACATATAGAGGTTTATAATTTTATTAAATGTTTGAAATGCAATTGATTGCTTAATTTCAGCTTTTCTGTGCACCATTTGTTGGAAGTAAAAAAAGAATATTTAATTTTGTGTATATTTTAACTGAAGTGCTTTATAATAATATGGTATAATAATATGGTGAATAAAGAAGTATTTCAGTATTACCATTAGATATCAAATAGAGGCCTGTAATATGATACGACCAGCAAATTCATTGCTCAGACACTTACAGGATCACTCTTATGAAATTGAAAATTTTATAAATGACAATCCAAAAACAAGTGTTGAAAAAAATTATAACAAGATGGAAGAAAACTCTTATAACAAGATATCCTCAACTTTATGAAAATATAATTCTTGCACTGCCATTGTTGAATCCCATGTTGAATATGGAAATGGAAATTTCCATTCCAATTCCCTTTTCAGCTTATGGAAATAAAATTTTAGAAAATGATCAACACACCCTAAAATGATTTTTTTTAAGAATAACAAGATGCATTAAAATAAACATTCAAAACGTTGAGCACTTTACTCCAAAGTAGGAAGAGACTTTTCAAAACTTTTAGGCTTGACAGATTTAAAAAGTTATTTTATTTGTATAATCTCTATATAAGAAGCATGAACAAGAGCATAAAAATATAAGAAATCACAGGGCAATGCGCTGGGTCAGCTAAAACAATTTTGGTTTCCTTGCGTAAATACGGAAATGTCGCATGATCCTAAAAAATTTAACACTCGTCCAGTTTACGATACATAATATTCCTTAATAATTTTGTTTCCAATACTGTTTGTTCAAATATATGTTCTTTAAAGCAGGATTTTGAACAGATCATGAATAGAAATTAACTAAAATAATTGCTAGAAATCAATTTGAAATAGCCTTGGATCAAAAATTTTATTGTGGGTTCCTTAGCAGCTTAAACCGAAATTGCGATCGGGTCTGATTTTGAATATCAACCCTGGACCAGCCTGGCTATTCTTGGGCCTTGGCAGCTTCCTTCAATAAAAGTCTAGGCGTTGAGATCAGAATATCATTTTAAACTACACATTTTTGTAACATTGTGTTGAAAATGTATAATTGAAACAAAATAGCCAGAAAATAAATCAAATTTGCTTCCTGTCCATGATTACAAAGGTCCATGACCTTACCAATCAAAGAAGACTTTGGCTAAATTTCTTTAGGTTGATTTACAGCTATTTAGCCCGTATGAATGATGCCTGAACGTATGTTGAGAATTTCTGTTAGTGTATTGCTATGGCCTAAGTGCTGGTAAAAATTCCCTATTTTTCATTGAAAATTGCAACATTTTAAAGACTTCTCGCCATTCACAATGCTCACACAATCAGGATGAAAAAAATTGATGTTAGCACCCATTATCCTAAAATGTTTTTATATTGTTAGACTCAATACAATGGCACCGGGTCGCTGTCAGGGTTTTGAGTCGATTTCGAGTTACTAGGTCCGAGTTCGAGTTTTTACAAATTCCAGTGAGAGTTCGAGTATTTTTTTATAGAAAATTCCAAGTGCAAACGAGTTTTTTCTAAATTTTGAGTATTTTTAAAATAGAATACAATTTATTTTACAATAATTCCGAGTTTTTTATTCTAAAAATTAATTATTTACGATCTACAAAGTAATTGAAATATAAAATAATTCCAATTTTTGATAGAGTATTGCTGAATTCTCTTACGAGTTTTTCCGGTTGAGTTTTGCGAACTCATTCGAGTTTCAGTTCCTTACATTTCCAGTATTCGAAAACCCTGGTCTCGATTTAAGAGTGAAGATGAAAGAGGCACTCCTCTATCATGTGGTACTTTCAAATTTTTAATAACTTTATTACTGCATGATTTATAAGCACTTAATGGTTTTACAAAGAACTAAGAAATTTAAAAAATTTTTGACCTGGTTAAATTTAATCTGCACATACATTTACAAATATGTATATAGTATTAATGTAAATTGAATATCAAGAATACTGGCAAAATACCGCACCAGAAAAAATCAACTGGAATCTATAGAAATGAAACCAACTCAAAATTTAAAGTTATTCAATATGTTAAGAATTCAAATGTGCTTACATTGGCTCACTAAAGTATAAATTTTGAAAAGCTTCATGCAAAATAACATAGGTTGTTCATTTTCTGACTCTTTTCAAAGTGGCAGTTGCGGTGAAAATTTCCCTTCGTTATAGAAAACAAAATAAAGCAACATATCTGCTCCTGAAAGATGCAATTTTAAATTTATCTCATTTTAGCAGCACTTAAAATTCGTTTTCAAGTATTAGACTGGAATTTGCAAGAACTGCTATATTTGTTTTTCTAAACTTTTGTTGTGTTCTTTCCTTTTAGTATATGAATGATTGTCAAGTTGTTTTTGTCAATGTTTCCAGTATGCTTGCAATTTGATCAATATATGCAATTATGTTTTGTGCTGTTGATAGCATAAAGTCCTCATTAAATGTGATGTGTATTGTGCTTCTCATATACAGCCTTTCCAACATTTCATTCATTTCTCCTGGGTAGCTAATGATGACATTTTCCATGAGCCTGTTTTTGCGTCCAATACTATCAGTATGTTTCTGCCCTCTGTCTTCACTGCTTTCCTTATGTGTGCTTTTCAAATGAATTATTTCTCATTGTTGTTGTTCTCATGAAGTATGGATACAGACTTTATCTATTTTTGAAATTCTTTTCTCTCTTTCTTTTGAGCATATAGTTCTTTCTGAGGTGGTCTTCGAGGAGGCATGTAGTTGGGTAATCCTTAGTGGTAGTCTGTTTGTGCTCAGTTCAAAGTCCATGGGCTCTGAAATTGTACTAATGGCTTCTACTTGGCCACCCTGGAATCAGTTCCGAGTTGACTCAGTTAGCACTTGACCAGTTGTAGGTTCTGTAGCACAATCAGCCTTGAATCACTTTTGTATTGCTACAGTTCTTCCCCCACTTACACCTTCCTCTAGAACTCCGTCTGTTCAGTTGCCCTTGCATAAGCATTGTTGATTTTCAGAAGGAAATTTGAGCGTCTTTGCACTAGTTGTCTGTGTGCCCTTGAATCAGCTGTGCATACTAGTAGTGGGAGAGGCTTCATGTCCATTTGTTACCCTGCCCTTGAATCGCCCCTAGGGACTACTTGGACACCTTCTTACTCTGTGTCTTTTGTTAGTCAGTTCTTCATTCTTGTTCCTTCTGCCCTTGAATCAACATCAGGTTTAAGTACTTTTCATCACTCTCCTTCATGTGTTTGATGTTGTGAGTTCCTCTGTGTTTTGATTTCTGTACACCCTCTTCCTCAATGGTTGATGGATCATTCTCTTCTAATTTCCTAAAGTCAGTTAGTAAATTTAAATCCCATATTTCAGGGTCATATGTATATTTACTTTTTGCTGCCCTTTGAGGCAAAACTCTTCTTTCTAACTTTTCATTGATGATATCACCTTAAATTCTTCATTGTAATTCTCTTCTGGTAGGCTATCTAAATCATTCATTTTGTATACTACCTCATTATTATTAGTATGTGTCAATTTGAACTCAGCATCTTTGTTCAACTTTGTTTCTTTGATATCTGCTGTCACTTTTTTCAAATTTTGAAAGTGCAGTAACCTGCCATTGTCTAACATATATTCATTGTTTGGTAGTGTTTGTGTAATTGTGTATGGGCCAGACCAGATTGTTCTTAATTTTCAAACCTGGTTCATGGTAGTTAATTTTACTTGTGTGAATGCATACACTTTGTCACCTATTTTGTGCATGTGTCCATATATTTTTCTATTATAATTGTGCCGTTGTCTCACCACCAATTTCTTTATATTTTGGCACATCATTTCATGTATTCCAGTTATCTGAGCTTTGAGCTGCTTCACATACTCATTATCCATTTTGTCACTGTAATTGAAGTACTGCATTGATAAAGGTGTTGCCATCTCTCTTCCAAACATTCCCTTAAATGGTGTCATCCCTGTTGTTGAATGTACTGAGGTATTATAAAAATATTCCACCCTATTTATCACTTTTCTCCATTTGCTTCCTCCTATTCTTGTAGTTGTCACTCTGAACAATTTAATTAACATTTGGTTCAACCTTTCCACAGCTCCATTAGCCTGTGGGTGATAAGCTGTGGTTCATTTGCTTACTATTTTCAGCAGTTTCAGCATTTCCTGAAAGAATCCCCTTTTGAATTGTGGTCCTTTGTCATTATCATTTCCATTGGTATGAACTTTAGGTTCCATTCCTTCATCAGTATCTCTGCTGTGTTTTCAGCTGTTGTATTTTTCATCAGTATCATTCTCAAGTACTTCATGAAGTTGTCCACCATTCCTAGCAAATGTTGGTATCCTTCCTCATCTCACAATAGCATTTCCAGATCTATATGTACTATTTTGTTTGGTTTTGTTACTATAATCTTTTCCAGTGGTGCTCTCTGTGCAGGGAAATGTTGCTTATTGTTCAATAGACACATTATGCATTTATTTATTATGTTTTGAATTACTTTTCTCTCTTCTATTGTAATAAACCTGGCTTTGAATGTCTTCTCCATTTGTGTTATCCCTAAGTGACCTTTCTCATTTACCTTCTATATTAATTCTCTTTATAGTACTCTGGAATTGCTATTCTGTTGTTTTGTGCCTTGACATATAAGTCTGTATTTCTTGTAGAAACTTACTGTTATCTTCAATATTTTTGTACTTGGTTCCTTTATTTCATTGATGATTTTGTTTAATATTACATTGTCTTTCTGTTTCTCTATGATCTCATTCTCTGTTATTTCTCCTTTTACCAACATCAGTAAGATTTCTTGCCCTTTCTTGTCTACATTTATTTCAGGTGGCCCTTTGTATTCCATCTGAGGCAAGAATTGAAATTGTTTCTTGTCTTGTTTTGCCTTTGCCACATCTCTCTGATATTCTGGCAATGATGTCCAGAAGTCTGTGTTATTGTGTAGACTCCCATTTCAATGTTTGATCTTAAATGTAAATTCATTTAGGTATTCAATCCATCTTGAGATATCCATGATTTATCTCCTTTTTAATGCTCTCAATGAGCGCCACCATTTCTAATTTCATCACTCCATATTTCTCCTAGCTTGCCTTCAATTTCCAGCTAAAGAATTGTATCAGTCTTCTTCCCATTTTCATTTGACCCAAAGTTGTGCCTATTGCAAATTTGCTTGCATCACAGTCTAAAATAACTTGTGAGTATAGTCTGGCATATTCAATGATGATAATTTCACTAATTCCTCTTTGATATTATCCAACTCTTCTTGTTCCAGCCAAGTTCAAACAAATAGTACTGACTTCCTCATAAGTTTGGTCATTTTTGCTGTCTTGCCACTATGTTTGGAATAAAGGTTCTGTAATAGTTAAAGAATCCCATTATTCTTTGTATGTTCTTACCAGATGCATTAATTAATCATTTGTTGAATTTCTCAAAGTCTTCCCTTTCAAATCCCAAGTTTTTTGTGGATTTTTCAGTTATTGTTGAGGTTCGCTGCTCCCATATTGATTGCTGCTATCATCATCATATCATTTATTACTACTGTAATTGTATTTATGTTGTCCAACTTTGTTAATATCATTATTAGTGCTTGGTTTTCCTGAGTTGGTGTTCTACTTAGTTTTCTGGTTCTTTGACAGTTTTTGATGCTTCACTCAATTCCAATTCTGATTCTATTATATTTTCATCATCATGTAGGCTTCTTTATCTCCTATCATGCTTATCTGCTTCCAACAATCTGGCTTTTGTGACCCTTTTGTCTGCAATTGTAATATTTTACATCTCTCTCTTTTACCTTTTTAGTTTTCCCATATCTTGTTTTTACTTTAGTTACTTTGTCTACTTTCTTCTCATTGTAGAGTTTGTTTGTTGTTTGCATTTTGTAATGTTTTCTCCATTGCAGTGTTTCCTTATTCCACACAGCCTTCTAGTAGATGCATGCATTATTTTCAACTGTCACTTGAATATCAACTGCTTTTCTGATCATTTTTTCTAGCTTATCATCAACATCACATTTAATTTTGAATTGTGATCTGATGCTATTTTTTTTAGCATTCAAAATGATATGATACTGATTTTTGAAACTTTTGTTTTCATAGTATTCTATGAAATCTCCAATTAACCACTCATATTTTTTCTTAGTTTCAGTGTCTAGCAGAAGGTAGTGTTGATATGCTGTTCCTGTTAGATGGAGTGGTAGTCTTGTTGCTGCCACTTCCTGATTGACTTTCCTTTCAGCCATCATGATTTTGACCATTTGCAGCTGCTCTATAAATGTAGGATTATAACCATCTACTCTCCCTTTGAATTTTGGAAGCATTGCTTTGCAAGGCAAGGTTTCATTATTCCTGTTCTGTGTCAGAATCAAGCTTTCATATTTTGGTTTAATTTGTCTCTTTATATTTTCTATTTGGAACTGCTTTACCACTGCTTTTGTGATTTCATTTATAATTTTTTTTTGACTTTTTGCTTTCTTCTTCATACTCCTCATAGGTTTTATTGTATCTGTTTCCCCCTTAGGTGCTTGTGCATCATTTTCTTTTCTCTATCTCATGAGTTTGTATAGTTCCTTGGCTTTCTTCTTCATTTAATTGAATGAGTCTTAGCTTGTATCTTAGTTGTTCAAGCTCCTGTGACTGTATGTTGTTGTCTTCTATTAGTTGTCTGCTTTCTCTTTCCAATTGCCAATACATGTTCTACTATCTCTCATTTTGTTCTAAGAATTTTTTATTTGATTCTGCCAGTTGTTGTGTTAATCCTTTTACTTCCTGCTGAAATATTTTGCTTTGTGCTTCTAGTCTTGAGTTCATATCTGTTTTGATTTCACTTAACAGTTGTTCTCTTTGTTGTTCCATTTGTTGGAAATTCTCAGTAAAATGTTGTATTTCTTCTTTCAATACTGTCTCTGTTTTGTGGCTCTTTCTCAAAATTCCAAGAATCTCACATTGGCTTGTTTCTGGGGACATATGTAAAGTTTGTAACTCCATTGAGGGGGACTGATCAGTTCCATCTGAGTGTGCTGTTGATAGTGATGCAACTGAGGTTACAACAGCTCTAGATGTTGTTTTCTTCACACTTCCACTCCTTCCTTTGTATGTCATATTTGTTTTCATTGTCAATAGTGGTTTTCCCTTTCAGTTCAGATTCTTCCTGATCACTAGTGTGCAATATCATTAAGTAATACAACTGCTTAGTTTTCTGCTGACTAACAGATTTTTCATTATTTCCAGTTGCCTTTGTTACATTACTTTGTTTAAGAAGGTCTAGTGCCTTGGGTGTGCAAGTTCTGTTACTGATTCACTTTGATCTTCTTTCATTAAAGGATCTTATAACCTGGCATGATCCCCATGTAGCATCTCCTACCAGGGCTGACATCCATTTATTCAAATCTCCATATTTCATTATGTGGTGAACTAGTGGATAGCGATCTAATGGTTTCTTACTGCTTTGCTTTATTGGTAACGATTTCTATTAACTATTTTACAGACAATTTAACCATCACTATTTAGGTGAAGTAGCTTTGCAGTGACTCCAGTAGTTGGGCATCCACTCAATGCTGTTCTCTAAAAATCAGCAACAGTTCCACCAATCCATTTCCATTGAGATGTATCCAGCAATCAGCTCAATTGCTCTACTTAATGTGTACCCTAACTTACTAAAGGCTCAACACAACTCGACTTAAACTCATGTTGTAACAAGTAATAATCTATTGCAAATGGGCTTGTCACTGGCTGCTTAATTAACTAATATGCAGAGAGCCATTACCAAAACTATCAGCTTTAAAATAATTATTTAGACAAGTAGCAGCTTCCTATCCTGCATGTAATAGTTATAATATAATAAATGGTCTTGTTATCAGTCATTAATTTGGATCTAGAAAAAATAATAATATATCCTATGTTTGGCTTGCTAGCCTTATTGCAAAGTTGTTATCAAAACTTACATGTATGAAGGATTTGATAGTCAGCTAAGTGGGTAATCAGAAAACTCCTATTCATATACTTAACTTAAGTGTGGTTTTATGGTTAGGGGTGTAGAACCTTGAATCATTCCAGTCATGGGATCTCTACATGAACCATTTAACTAGACATTGAAATTAATTAATCAAACGATGATCCAACGGTTTCAATCTATTCATAGTCAATTTCAAAAAGTACCTGTTGATTTAAATTTTCAAATTAATCATCTACCAAAATAATGGTAAAAATAATGAGAAGCAATTTCACCCTCTTCATTTTGCCAAATTAGTGTTTTCAACAAGTACTAATGTTTTACATTTGTATTTAAAAAATCTTAGTTTGCAAAATACAACAAATTAAATTGCTAAATAAATTTCTAATCATTTTTGTTTTTCTTCCTTTTTTCTTTGACTGACTTCTTCTTTCTTTAGTAGCTAATTCTGTGGATTATGCTACAGACTGTGTAATGATCTCTATCAAAAATTTGAAAATGTAATTATTAGAAGGCTCAGAACTGCAAAGAGGCGCTTTGAGTTACCAAAATTAGAGGCCAGAGGTGTTTTGGGTCAAAACATCTCAAAAATGGTAATCCAAAACAGCTTTTATAAATTTATATATATATATATATATATATATATATATATGTTATTTACCTGGAGCAAAAGTGTAACAAGTGCAAAATTTCTGTTTTGAGGAATACATGTTTTTGTGTTTAATGAATCCATTGTTTTGCTGTTTTGAGTGCAGATGTTACACTTTTGCACAAGATAACCATCTTTATTATGTATAAAAACCCAAACTGAGGTTCTAGAAATAAAGTAAGTCATGATCAACGAGTCAAAAAAGTAAAATACGTGAAAATCTGACTTTTTGCACTTTTGTTCCAGACCCATGATGTATAAGCATTTTCATATTTATTTTTATATTTAGCAATCAACACTAATTATTATTACACAATAAGTATACATTGTTTTTGTTCTACATGGTGCTTAGTTAAAAGTGCAATGAAAGAAATTTTCTCTTGAAATGCTGATCAGTTTTATTAATTTTAAATCTCATGAATAAAACTGCTTACAATGTATTACTTGTTTTTGTTTAGATGTTGTAGCTACTTCTTTCCCACTAGAGTTGCAGAAATGTTTTCTATATTCAGGTTAGTCAAAAAATTGTGATTATTTTATTTAAAATATATTTAGGCAATTTTTGAAAATATTTATTTAATTAATTCTTTTAGTGCAAAGTTAGCATGTACTGTGAATTTCATTAGTAACTCAACCCTTCTTTTTCAATGCAATTCAAATAAAGTAAGGCCAATTTTAATTATTCACTAAGCTATTATATAAACTAATTTACATAATGATTAGCATTTCTAGATAATTTGACATCAGAAATTTTTTATACAATTTATAATAAATTAAACTTAGTGCAATATGATGGATTGCTCATTGCATTAATTTATTTTAGGCTTGTTCATAGAAATCTTTAATGCCATAAAGATTTCATTTGTATATGATTGAGACAAGCGCTATGTGGCAATTTGGATATTTTGTTAGCTCGCAAATACGTGGAATTTTGGATATTTTGCTAAATTGAGAACAGTTGAGATTTTGGTTATTTTGCCACTTGCCATTTTGGTGGCATTTTCATTATTTTGTTGTGGCAAAAAGGAACCATATTTACCAAAATACGGCGTAAATTCTAAGTAAAAGTGCAGTGTAAAGCCACAAAAATGCCACGTGACTTTGCTATTGGTGCTATTAGAAATGCATGGAATTTTTTATGGATAAGAAAAATAATTATTAGTCAACAATGTATTTTCAGAACACGATGTAAACCCCCATTATTCAGCTAACGATGTCATGTATATTAACTAAAAACAAGTGTGTATGTAATAAACAAAGTAAAATAAAACATGCAAAATAAATTGGCCCTCTGCAAATATCACAAAACTAATGAATCACTATAATAAGTACACGCTTAATCAGTCAACACACAATGACTGCATTTTCCATGCCGTCACTAGAACACCCCTGTCTATATCCACAAGCTGACAGGGGTCAAAGGTCTCCTCTCGATCAATCAGAAAAAGTCTGATCTCCTTCACATGGATATAACTACTCAGAAGCATGCATTAGCCCAATTCTCTAGTTTTTTAAAGACAAATTTTAAAATTACTACCAGACATTGGATACATCAATCGAATCCCACTACAACTTGTTAATACAAAATTTCTATGAACACTTTCAAGAGCCAACAGCATGCCACCAATATAAGATCCTATTCAAAAAAACAAATGGCGATATAGAGGAATGTAATCTTCAAGTAGAAAGTTTCTATTGATTTAACTGATTTTCAAATGAGTACTTATCACACAATTTTTTTACCCATATGACATATGTTGTACCATTACTTATTCACTGAAGATTTGAACAAAAAATGTGGTCCCAAAGACAAATTAAGAACATTCATCAAAAAGGCTGTCGAAGCCAAACTTTGACAATTACGTAAAAATCGTGAACCAATTAAAATTTAACAGCAGCTCCAAACCAATAACTTTGAAACCATTGAAATCTAACAACGCCATCAAACAATCGTCAACGGCCACTGGCATAACCATTAAGGTTGAACCAACAAATTCAGATGAATCTCCAAAGGCAATTAATATTAATAAAGTGTACTGCAGAAAATCCGCTATAATAATTAAATTATTCTAAATGGGATTTTCGATCATTTGTGCTCGGTAATGGCATAATATAGTGGAATTATGGAAGGAAAGCTGATAAATTTGCGAAAATAGCAGTGGAATTGTGTTTGAAAAAGACGTTAACGGTGAAAAGGGTCTGTTAAGCAGGGGGATTTGTGGTACTCTGTTTTGAAAAGCGAAACATTTATCATTTCAAAACGGTTTTATCTATTTTTAGCTGCTAAAACTGTGCCACAATGAAAATATACGAAATACCCAAAAATGAGCAAAATGAAAATTTTTAATTTTTGACCAAACGACCAAATTTTTTCAGTACCGTAGTTTAAATTGTCGCTGTTTTTATATCTGAAATTTTGAAATGAAAATATTAACTTTTGTAGGCCTTATCGGCAAAACTAAGGGCCTTTGGGCACTAACGTGCCTGCTATCTGCCTTCTGGATTATTGGTAAAGTCACAGAAAGAATTTCATTGAAATATTTTTAAAGGTACATTTTAACAAACCGCACAGTTTTTTTGCTTTTTTGTGAAATTTGCGAGCTGGGCGTAAAAATTGCAGAAAATCGAGATTTTAATTTTTTCGTAAAAACATCCCTGTGCACGGTTTATTTACGCAAATCCAATTTTTTTCAGAAATGTGTAGAATGGGAACTAGGCTACTAGCGAGCAAAATTTGGTGGGCTAAACTTTTCTCAATCAAAAGTTATCCGCGCCGCAACAAAAGTGGACAATATTTTTGAGAGAGAGGGAGTACTTCTCTTGAGTAGAAAAAGTAACTGTTTGATAAAGCTTCTGATTTAGTTGTAGATCCATAATTTGTTGTTCATAATCATTACTAGAAATTTCAGTCTCTAAATCAAGATTTATAAAGATGAATTCACCAATTATACATATTTTATCTTCTATAAATATTTTGTTTAAGCACCTCATAAAAGCACGATAAGACGTTAAGCAAGATGAAATATATGAACAAACTTCTTGGTATGGTGGGTGATAATAGCTTGAATCTGTACGAATGTAGATATAGATAATAAGAATAAAAACAGGGTTTAAGTCAATAATAGTTGCACATCCAAAATGCGGATTAATATTTACTTTTAATTGAATGAAAATTACATAATCTTTAGCAAGGATTTATTGAAATATTGGACAACTTCTGGAAGCCCACGGATAATAAGATAAGATAATATATATGAATTTTTTTACAATGTTTAACTGATATTTAACTGAATATTCACGTTAAATAGTTTTGATTATTTTCCTTACGCCTTAATTACTTTTGTAATTCTGAAACAAGCATGGAGTTTTTGTTATTAATCTCAGCCTGCCTACATTGATGATTTGATGACTGGGAGACAAACTTCTCAATACTTGATAAACATAATTTTTAATTAGTTTATTCATTTCAGACATTTGCAATTCAAATAATTTGTTGAAATCCTCTAGTTGTTTATTATAAGTGTATTGAATACTCGGTCACAAAAAATCTTGTCTAATTCATCAACACAAGAAGTGCACAATAATACTGTGTGTTTATAATATTGACTGAAAATATCAATTACTTCTCTTGAGAATGCTGAGCAGCGTTTGGTAAAATCATAAGTTTACTGCATGTAATACATTTAAACATTTTATCAGTATTTGATATTCCACTACATTTATCAGTATTTGGTGCACGACTAAATTTAATGGACATGTATCTTTGATAAACCAAGCTGGTATATACAAAGGCTCGCAGGATTTATTTTTTAGACTGTTAATAGATCTTACAATTTCAAAACTTGTAACATATCTGAAAGAGAAATCAGTTGAATTTTGTACCTTCGGAAGCCTAGATTTATTGGCAAAGTTTTTCCTTCATACTTTCCTAGACTGAAAAGCTTCATTGAAATTGCAAATTTTTTTTGTGACTTGTAAAAGTCTTCCCATTAAACGTGATCATTTCGATTGATCGCTGTCGGTAGTTTTTAAGTTTAAACGTTTGTTCAAAATTCCCATTTCCTTCTAAAAGGATTTAGATTTTAGTATTCTAATCTTAAAAACGATGGCATGCATTTCTTAGTTCGATGTTACATAGATTATTCTTATAAGCAGCGTGATTTTTGTCAATTTTCGATGTTAAATTTATTTTTAAAATTCCATTTTTTCTAATAAGTTCAATGCATGTAGAGTTTAGCCAAAATTTAATTTTTTGTGTATTAGAAGAAATAGAACGTTCACTTTCAAAATTTCTGTGAAAGTTTCAAGCATTTGATTAGGTGCAGTTGAGGAAAATGCGGAATTCCAGTTTTCATTTTTCAAGCAACATTTAAGTACTTCAATTTTCTCTTTTAATCTCTTGAATTTTTACTCATTTTCAATTGGGTTTGAAAGGCTTAATATCAGCTTTGCGATATGAGATTGTAAGACAATGATGTTAAAAAGTAAATTCAGAGCAGATATAGTTATATGAAGCTCTGTTTTTAGAAATTAAAAAAATAGTCAATGGGTGTTTCACTAGTAAAACTAATTCTAGAATAAATATTTTGTTTATTTAAAGAAATGTTAAATGTGTTAATAAAGTTTTGTACTTTAGGGTTCTAATTAATATTCAATTAAAAACGTTTCAAAGATAAATTCTTTCAGAACTAGGCTGTATATTTCTAGGTCTACTCTTTTCTCAAGACAGCTAATCATATTGAACACAATGTAAACATTTTTTGAGCTCATCAAGAAACTACCACCTTGTAATATCGTTCCAATGCATGGATTTATTCGGAAGCAGTATTCCAGATCAAAACAATTTACCTGCATTAAGTATAGAAAAAGGTTTTGAAGAAATCGTTCATTAATACTGCTATTCAAACTTGGAACTCATTAAGTAAAGAGATAAAGAACATTGAAAGATTGCAAGCTTTTAAGAAGCACATTAATATTTTCCTTAAACAAAAGTATATCTCGGGTAAAGCATGGCTAGGATACAAGTTCTACAATAATGATTATACAGCATCTTATTCTTGAAATCTTGATAGTAATTTATAACTAGCTTGGTAGAATTATTGTATATAGAGCTTTATCCTATTGTATGTGTATGTATGCTTGTATATTTGATGACGCTGTTCAGGTAAATTACCAGTTTTTAATTGTTAATATTTATCTGAAGAATGAATATCTTACCTATTCCAATCCTAATTATCATGATATTATTATTTAACTTTAAAGCGATTGTACTTTCGTTTGCAAGTTATTGGAAAAAACTTTGTGAGCGTTTTATTCGAGCAGTAGGAGATGTTTATTAATTGCTTACATTATTATTATTTGGATATATAATTTCAACCCAAAGACTTTCAATAAAGTTTTTATTACTGGTAATCTAAGCCTTAATCTAGGCGTAAACATGTTAGAAATTAGAAAAAGAACACTGCATCTTTTAGTTTTGTTAAAGAGTAGGAAAGGGTTTCGATCTGCACGAAATAACTGCCACTTATCGTGAATTTTATATGCAAGAGTACAACTTCCGACCATCTAGAGTTCTAGTTTATAAAAATTAGCTTCGCTAGTGTGGAGCAGCCACGCACATTGACAATAGAAATGTTCAAATTAGTAATTAATTAGTTTGTTTAAACTAAGATGATATTGGGTATAATTAAAATTCAGGGCCCGTTGATAAATTGAATTTTGCGAATATTATTGGTTAACAAAGAATTCTATATTCAAAACTCCCCGTTTTGTTTACATGCTACGTTGTTGGTAAGAACACATTGTGATTTAGAATTTATTCAACTGCTGCCAATTTAATATTGCATTTATAGTTTTGGCTTAAATTTTATTAGGCCTCTTATAACACGGCTTGAGTAAAAAAATGTAAAATATATTTTTTATTTTCGTTTAGAAAATTATTTTGTCTCTTATCATAGCTTGCATGCAGAAATGTATAATATAGTATTTCAAATTTTATCAAAAATATATTATTTAAAAAATTTTCGGCTGCAAAATGAACTATTTAAATTTGTTTCTATACATATTGCAAATTTAAAAGAAATTATTTCAGAATGAAACATTATTCCTTTCCTGGTCATATGAATAACATCTTCATTGGCAGCTTTAATAGATCAGAATTCTTTGTTTGGAATAATATCTGTCTATTCAGAGTATTGAGTGTAAGACCTTTTGCAAGCCGCAAAATTTGCATCTGCAAATCTATCTTATTATGACAAAATTATTGTAAATATATTATTTATTCGTTTTTCCCTAAAACCTTTGAAATATTTTCAATTATTGTTTTTCCAATCACTTATTGCGCACCTCTACCCCTGCTTGCTTGCATGCATTCTTGAATACATAGACATCTACTGCTGACCCAAGATTTTCCAAATTCCTCGATACTCTACAATTTTACTTGTTGCTTCTGTGTACAACTCTGGAATTATGCCTAAATTTTCGCTGTGTTTTCCAAGAATACAAAAAGAGATGATAAACTTGATCAGTCTAATATTCAGGTGTATTATTGAAAAGTTGCATGGCGGAGCTTCATCATTCCGAAATATTCGGAAATCAAAACGTTTAATTTCGAATTATGAATATCACTATTAATTGTTTTGGTAGCATACACATGTATTAGAGCTACAACTCTTTTACCAAAAACGCCACATAACTTTTGGATATCAATGATTTAAATGTAATAGCACAAACATGGTCCACTGTATTGGCCATGTAAAAATGAAAATGTACACGTTGTAGATCCATAGATATTTTGATTTCACATTGCAAAATATACACAGGTGTACATAAAATAATGTTTAATTAACATGAAATTAATGTTGTATTTAAAAATATTTTTATGAACATTTTATATCAGGGGGTCCTTGTCCAAAATTTTCCACGCTACGCCACTGTATATATATATATATATATATATANTATGAAATTTATAAATATTAACTTGCCATTGTCATAAGATTAATCATGGAAAATGCAAATAAACTTAATTATAGCAGCCTAGAAAACCCAATTTGTTTAGGTGGGACATATATGCACCACCAAATTTCAAAGGGTTAAACTATTTTTTGTTTGCAGTGGTGCTAAGAAGCACTTGCTGTTTCAGATTCGCTGGCAGCTTTGTTTGAGGTGATTGATAGATGTTAAATTTTTTGCTTTAGGTATTCAAGATTTTTCATGTAACCTACGTTTTGTTTTTAACAAGACGCTGTTTTAGTAAAATAAAAACCCAAGTCTATTTTATGATCAGCTAGAAAAAATATTGCTTGCACGTTCAATTTTTCATCCCTACGCGAAATGTTGCTAATTTCAACCCGTCAAACGATCCATTTTCTGCATTTCCATTTCGATTGCCCTATTACGATTTCATTTTAATAATTAAGGTTTAACTAAAAATAAATAAACCATATATTGGTAAACAAAATTGATGCATTCCTTAAGTAAAAATAAGTGTTTAATGATGAAATTAACTCTAGCTTAAAAAATGAATCTAAGAAGCCACTGAATGATTTAAACGCCTCTTATAGGATGCTACGATAGTTGTTTATGACATTCTAGGCTTATCTTAGCAAATTAATGCTGACATGTTGTATCAGGTAGTTGCAAAACTTTCAGCAAATATCGAAAAAAATCAGATTCAATAAAATCAACTAGCATTTCAATACTTTATAAATAATCAAAGTCCAGAACATGAGCATACTATGATGTAATATTCAAATTTAAAATACGAAAATCCAAATGTATAAAAAGTATTTACAAATATTTATAAGTTTTTCTTGATGGAAATGAAGAACATTAATTAGATCGATTAGTCGAAAATTTAATGCCAGCAATACCTTTGATAATGATATCAAGATCATCGAATTTAGGCCGCCGTTGAATATTTCTTATACGATTAGGATGCTGTCGCGGGTATTGAATCATTCTTCGAAAATCAATGACATAAATATTTCCCGCAATAAGAAGTTCAATTGTGTCATCAGAGTCATCATTGTAAGAATTTTCAATTGTCTCACAAGAGCGTCTATCAAATTCCCACCAGCTTTTATTATCTCGGCTACTGTACATCCATGACACATTTGATTCGTTAGATGGCGTCGCGTCCTTAATAAATGTTAAGTCTGAAAAGTAATTGTATGAAATCGGCTCACGACACATCGCACATCTGTAAGATGTAATGATGGAACCTTTGATGCAGAGAAAACAGAAAGTGTGATTACATTTTAACTTTACGGGCTGGATACAAGTCTGCAAGCAAATAGGGCATTCCCCCATCTAAAATAGTCGGTTAATTTAAAAGTAGAAGGTGAAATAACACTAGGTACATGGAGATTTCCTGCCAATCTATAAGAAAAATTGTTAAACGGAAATCCAAAAGCATGCACAAAAATAGAGTTCCCGTAATAAATTAATTGCACAATATCAAGCATACGCAAAACATAAATGAAAATTGTGAAATCCATTATGTTTAAATCACCAAAGAATTTCCGAAGCTTTGAGATACTTCAGAAGGTTTGCTTGACCGCGTTGAAAAACGGTATTATCGCATAAAATTAATTATACACAATCTATATAAAAACACTCGTACAATGCAAGCTAACTCGATAAGTATACCCACATTTTACATGTGCTGCCTAATACTGAAGCTACAATGAATAATTTAAATCACTAGAAAAATATTTCAATACATGTGCAAAATTTTTGTAAAGAATTCATAACTTATAATTTGAAAATCTATTGTAAAGAAAGTTATCAAGAGAAATGAAAATCGAAGCAGTTACTACAAAATACTAATCTAAAACACTAGAAACGGGGTTAAACAGATATATTTAGTCTAATTTCATTGAGGAATACCATATCTAAAAATGTGTAGACTCCGATTTTATTCAGAGCAGATTCCAAGTTTAATAGTCGAGTAACGAATTTATATTTTCTAGATTATTTGAAATAATGGTATATTGAAATTGAGGAAAATATTCATAACAATATTTTATAATTCCTAAAGCGGATTCCCCAATGGTAATGGGATTATGTCAAAATCAACTCGTCTATTTCTTCTCCTGCTCTTGTCTCTAATGGTGCTAATGAAGGTTCTGTGTTTGCAGTTCTCTTCTTCCTCGTTGCTATCAACGACCTCGCTCAATCTGTCCTCAACCTCATCCTGTCTAATTCCAATTACTTAAATTCTATTGAATCCAAGCGAATTGATATTTGTGATATTTTCGGTTTTCAAACTATTAATAAGACCAATCAACTAGATTTTCTAATTTAATTGACTATTTTTTATCCGATAGTTGTAATAAATACAAAACATATATGTTTGAATCACAATCTTTGCACTATGTTAGTAACCATAAGTTTGGAAGACAAAATAGGAAGGTTGGTTATTCTAGGGACTTTAACAATTTTATGAGCAGAAATTTTTAGACCTCTTGAATAATATATGCTTTGATCTAACCTACACTTTTAATGATGCCGATAGTATGTTAATATTTATCGCGCGTGAAATCATCAAAGCCTTAAATCAAGTAGCTCCCCTGCGAACCAAATTAATTAACACTAAATTGCGACCAGTGATTAACCAACCCGTGATTCCGTGATCACATCAATCTTAATTGGACTAATTATGAGCACACTAAGCAATTAATCAAATAGAGAAGCAAATCTAGGTACGAACTAAGGTGAAGTATTACTTCAAACCAAAAATGGAATTTTCTTAATAAAAGCATTAGTAAAAGTAATGGGCTAAGTATAAATATTGAAGAAATTAAGCATGATAGGACGTAGAAAAATAAGAATATCGCAAATATGTTAAACAGAAATTTTGAAAATATGGGTAAATTCAATTGTAAATTTGAAGAAAATGGAAACTTTTCATCTCAACAATCTGATATACGAATAAGGTAACAGTTTCATTTCAACTTAATTTCCTATCACGATCTTAGAAATGTTGTAAACTAGATGCTAATAAATCTTGTGGATCCAGCAAACTATCGTACTGCACTTTTAAGGCAATCTGATATTTCA
This sequence comes from Hofstenia miamia, assembly GCA_900660155.1. NCBI lineage: Eukaryota > Metazoa > Xenacoelomorpha > Acoela > Hofsteniidae > Hofstenia > Hofstenia miamia. The sequence continues at coordinate 338,853 of CABFPE010000070.1, read as the reverse complement.
CCGTTACATAAAAACCACTAGATCCATTGAGCTACCGACCAAGTTATATATCGACACCCCTCAAATATTTCAGTAAAATCGGAGAAGATTGACTGGCCTGCAACAGAAAAGTTTTTACGACTTCCTATTATATTGTGAACTTTAACTTGACGAAAATAATATATCGCACCACTAAGACAGGCGAAAAAGTAAAACCAATTATCTAATGATACAAAAATTAAAAAAATATCTTATACTGTAAATTATCTGTTAATTAGTAGATAGTGTAATATTTAGACTTAATTAACCAATTATTCATTTACGATGAACATAATTGCTAAATTCCTTAATGATATATGCAAATATATAAATTTCAGAATTTTTTTCATTCACAAAATCTTTCTTTCCGTCACCATGAATTTATTACTAATAAAAATAAAGATCAGTTTGCCCTCTTGTGATTTGGTAATTCAATATTCATTATCAAATATTAATAATTTTATGTCAGGAAAAAATAATTGTTATTTGCATATCAGCAATATTAATCTAAGAAAATTTTATTGATTGATAAATAAGCCTTTATTAAAATTGAAATACAAGCACAAACTCAACTGGTTCATAAAAACATTTTACTACATGTTTGCCAGGTCAAGACAAGGACGCGAGAAGTAGGGGGCAAAAGATTTCCCCAATAATAACACTAACCTGTGTCAATTTTGCAACGCGCAAATTAATACAACTTTTTAGGTCGATTTTTACACTGATTTCAAAAATTCCATTAATAATTTCGAGAAAAGCTATAAAAAAAAGATACACGCCTTTGAAGTTTTCAAAATTCATGCAATTAAGCAACATAACCAATTAATTCAGATATTGTAAAAAAATGTTACATTATAAAATTAACGATAAAAGTTTTAGGTAAACACTTCGTTTTGCAAAAATGACAAAGAAAACGAAGTTATAACCATTTCAAATGTTAGACAAGCAGTTATGTTGCTTAATTGCATAAATTTCGATAACTTCCTTTTTATAGCTTTTCTCGAAAATATTAATAGATTTTTTAAAGCCGACATAAAATATACTCTTAATCTTGTTTTGCCTGTCTGCAGCGAATGATTCAGTTTATCCAATATAGGTTCGACAAAAATAACTGCCAATATTTAATTAAACCTTCCGAAGCATACATGACTCATCAATTTGTTATCATTGGCGCCTTCCCACACCTTAAATAGTGATTTGAACAAATAAAGACATTTGGCTAATTGCCATTTCCACTTTGCTATATAAAAAAGCAAATCAGTTGAAAGGTATTTCTTTCCAAAATGAAAGACAGAAGACAAATTTGCAATCCTAATTGGTTCTGCTACATATGTGGAAAATTATCACCGGCTTGAAATTTGAAAAAGAATACAAACACCATGGAAAGGCAATACAATAAATATTTCTTTCCAATCAAGCTTGGTGATAAGAATAAGGTTTGGGCTCCTCAAAAGGTGTGTATGACATGTATTGGTGGTTTGACTTTTTGGGCTAGTGGAAACACAAGCAGAAAAAAGTATTTTCATTTAATTGGCCCATGTCTTGGAGGGAACCTGAAAGTCATCCCTTCGATTGCTTCTTTTGCCAGAACATTTCCAAAGGAAAATGCCGAAAAGATCAAAAGTTCAAATCAGTTTCATCTGTGACGCTTGTTGATGGCGATGGATCAAGAGTACCACCTAATTCCTCCACAGAATTAAGTTCTCAATCCACAAGCAGCAATGAAAATTCCAACAGTGACTCTGACAATTCCAAACAAGACTCTTCGTATGTGTCACATGCTGAAAAAAATCCTATACCACTGTCTCAAACAAAGTTAGATGCAATAGTTCGTGATTTGGGGCTAAGCAAAGAAAATGCTCAGAAGCTGGGATCACATTTAAAGGCAAACAATCTTTTAGCTGCAGAAACAACATTTTGGTGGTACTGGCATTGGGAAAATGAGCTAAGTCAATTTTATGAAACTGACATGCAACTGTCTTTGTGTTTTTGCAGCAATCTTGATGGTCTTCTGCAATACTTAAATCAATCATGTGAAGCTGACAACTGGTATTTGTTTCTAGATTCATCCTCCAAATGTTTCAAAGCTGTCCTGATAAATAAAATCAATTTAGTCATTGTTCCTTTGGTATATACAAAGGTGACAAAGGAAACATCT
>CABFPE010000070.1:308466-335677 GCA_900660155.1 Hofstenia miamia | reverse complement strand
ATTGTATTTTACATTATAATGTAAAATATAATGGAATATAATTATATATAATTATATAAATAATAATATATATATAATTATATAAATTGATGTGCAACTTTTTTTCTAGTCTTTTCTGAAAAAAGCAATTGTGATATTTGAAATCAGCGCAAAAAATTACATTAGAAAACAGTGTTCTGTTTTAATTTGCAGAAACTTTTTTTCAAAATGTAGGCTTGTGTAATCTTTCAGGGCAAGATATATGTTTTGCTCCCCCAAATTTTTTCAAGAAATGAGAGTAAGATAATGAAATATATTATATTACAAAAACTTCAAAAATTATGCTGATTCAAAAGGTTTATTTAAAAAATATAAAATTGATCCAATTCAGTTCCTAAGATGCCACTATCATTTAAGTCATTCTCACGTCCCTGGGTCAAGTTTGAGTTACTTTGACTGAGTTTGAGTTCTTACATTTTGAGTTGAAGTTTGATAAATTTTTCTTCTAATTCTGAATTTTTTTAGGGTACAGTTATTCTAAGCTAAAAAATAGTTATTTTTGATGGGTAGGGAAATTGAAATTTAAAACAATTTAATTTTTGCTGGTATTTTAAAGTGGGATTTCAATCAAGTTTTGATGATTTCTCTTCCAAGTTATCTGATCAAGTTTCAAGTTTTTTTGAGTTCAAGTTCTTAACATTCTGAGTAATTGAAAACCCTGGTTTGTCCTTAAAATTGTCAAAATGCATTTGTGTAGAGTCACTCAGGGAAAAAGTGCCCATTTTCTTTTAATTTCCTTTACTTACATTATTTGGTTGGTACATTTTATCAACATACAAAATCTTGAAACCAATGTAGGGAACCTTGAGATTGACATAGCAAATCATTATGACAATATGAACAAAATTTTAGCATGAATGAGGTATGAAGATTAATAACATTAGATGGGTAATTTAAAATTTTCTCATATTTACATTAAAATATTTATCTGAGTTTTTGTTATGAAATCAAGTATAATATTTTATCATTTAGCTAGATTACCACTCAATAAATAACTGCTAAAACTAAATTTTGATGTCTCTTTTGATATAATTGATATGTATACCTCATTCATGCTAAATTTTTTGTTCTAATTGTTATAATGATTTGCTATGTCAATCTCAAGGTTCCCTATGTCAGTTTCAAGATTTTGTATGTTGATAAAAAGTACCAACCACATTATTTTTGTAATTTCTAGTGATGTCTTTAAGACATAATTTTATTTTTGAGCTTAATTCATGAAGCAAATGTAATGTCCCCTCAATGGGTTCTAATTTGTTATTGTTCAATCTTAATTCATGAGGGAAAACATGATGTTTAAGTTGCAAACAAAGACAGGTAAAAATTATGATTTTGTGTAAATGTGAGAGACACTGTAAAGAAAGAGCAATTGATTTTATCTCACCAAAACTGTGTTTGCCTTGTTTTTACTATTATTATATTTAACCTGATGGTTGTTAGAATAATTGCTTAAGTTCTAGTGACAATTTGGGAGTCATTCTTCTGAACTGGGGATAACAACTAGTTCCTAGACAGTAGCAGCCCAAAAAGTTGACTACATTAGGCAATGGATACAGATATGTGTAGTTATAAAAAAGCTTTCTTTCAAATGCAACATGAACAGGCGCCTATAAAATATTACACTGTGATGACATTGTGCTGTTGGCTAGCATGAATGCATGGCAGTTACATGCTATTATTACTTGAGCAGAGATAATAGAACAACTGAGATGGTTTATTGAGCTAGATAATAAAATGTGAGACAAATAGGGTAGCACTGTTCAAACCAGTTTATGACCCTCTCATCATGAATATCACTCTGGAGTGACACCATACAAATTGGTCATCCTGGATGTTGTTCTCTCTAAACAGTTACTAGTTACTTGGATGAATTACCAATGTTTTTATATGCTTAATTCTCATTAAAATCAGGGCTGTGCTACAAGATGGTCACTATTTGCAACCTTCTACAATGACATTAAGTTCCTAAGTGCTGTTTGCCCTAGTTAATGCACCTGATTTTACATTTGGTCTTCTTAAATGTAGCTCATTAATTGAGTAGAGAATACTCCTGTCTAATTAAGACAAAAACACTGTTTCATTTATTAAAGATATTCTGCAATTGAAAAGTGTTTTCAATGAAATTCCCCCATTGATTTGTAATAATCTGTTGAGCTGTTTAGAGACATTTTTTCAATCATTTCAAAAGACTGCAGAGAAGTTATTGACATGGCTAATTATCCAAGGACTGAAATGTGAGTGGTACTTTTTACCAACATAAGAAAGCTTCAAACTGACATACAGCACCTTGAGATCAACATAGCATATCTTTTATACTAAATGTTCAAAAATTAAGCATAAATAAAACATAAGAATCAAATATATCTAAAATGACATAAAAATAAATCTTTGACTTTAAAAAGCAGAGGTTTACTAAGTTGTAGTCTAAGCCAAGTGATGAAAAAAAACCCCAGATGAATATTTTAAAGATACATGATAAAATTTTGATTGACCTATCTAATTTTATTGTGTCATAATAAAGAGTCACTCAGGGTCCCTATTTTGATTGTTTTCACTTTTTTGATTATCTGGCACTCTAATATAGTGTTACATTATGATGACATATTGATTTGTTGCTATCAATTTATCAATATTAATTTCTTTTATTTTTGAGTGCAGTATTTTGATTAATTTATTATTTGTCCCCTTGATTTGATCAGACATGTTATTGCTTGTTTAATTTTGCAAAGGTATACATGTGAAGTTTTGTAAACACATACCAGGTAATAATTCAAGCAATTGTTATAAATACATGAGGAACTTGTAGCAAATTCACAATAAAATTTATTCTTGCTTCAACATTGTTTACTTTTTGAATATTATTAACTTTGCTAACCCCTTTTAGATTCATTATAGATTTTAACTTAATAATTTTTGCTTAAGATCTGGTGATGATTTAGGAGTTACTATGCTGTTTCTGGGGTGACAACTATCTCCTTTACAGATGGCAGCCCAAATTGTAGTTGCTTTAAGTTATGGCTACATGTAATGTAGGGATTAACAACTTTTATTTCAATCATTTCATTTTCATACATGCACTTAAATAACATACTGCAAATATAATAAGCTGTTGGGGAATGTGAATGCATGGTAACTACATGCCTTTTGTTTTATAATTTACATGAGCTGAGATAATAGAACACTGAGCTAAATTGTTTATTTGAGCTAGAAATTAATACTTGAGACACAAAATTAGCACCATGGTAAGTAAGGATGGCTTCCTGGATATGGCTTTGGCATGATGCAGTGTGAATTGGTTGCTGCAGGAAACATATTCTCAGTGGATATTTTCTGTTTTACTTTACTGAATTTGTGAACTACCAATGCTCTCTCTTTTGTTAGAATGTGGGTCACTCTCTACAATGGTAGCCTCTGCAATCTTTGATTTAACCTTTGAGTTTCTCAGTACTGATGGAGTAGCCAGAGCACCCCACAATTATACATGGTGACCCTGATGTGATTCTGAACAAATTGGAGTGTCAGTCAAACTCTCTGCTCTATTCTGTTGAAGTGTGCAGGTGAATTTATGTTTTGAGATGTACAACAGTCATGAAACTTGTGTGCATACCAAGTTGGTCATCCAATTTCACCTGGTGATTGTGATGTGGTACAGAACTGTCACTTGTTGTTTTCTTACTTCATTTAGTTTTGTTCTTTGTCTTTGGTGTGAGCCAGCTGTGATAGTTGTTTCCTTTGGCTGTGAATTGACTTCACTACCAACTAATGGATAACTTTACCTTTTATGTAATTTTAAACTGCAATTCTGTACTCTGAAGCATTGACATTATTTTTGCTTGTTCTTGGTTGTTACTTTGTTGTTGTTTCATTCCTCTAGAATTAGGATTTATTACCATAAAATACACTGTGCTGCTTACTGGAAACAGTTTTTGTTTCTCTGAACTCAGTTGGAGTTTTCTCGCAATTTGTTGGAATTGTTTTTCTGAATTTTTCTTATAGTTTTTCTTGTTGATGTTGGATTTCAGAAGTTTTTCTTGTAATGGGACTCCCTCTCAGGGTTTCCCCTGTGTGTGCCTGAATGGTGTCCCTCACACTGATGGAATTATGGAATTAATTTGCTAGTTGACTTATCTTCTCCTAATTGTATTACTCAGTCACTGCCTGTGACTTTTCATCTTTTGCATTTGGATCCCTTTTGTCTTTGTCCTTTGTTGCCAACATACCCAGAGCCTCAACCAACTGAGATGAAACAACTTAGAGCAGCCCTCACACAGCAAACTGATCAAAGTCTTACTTGTGAACAATGCATTGACTCATTACAGGCTGAGTTATGACAGCAAGCCACCAAAGCCTGGCAGAAAGAGAAATGCCTACTTGATTCAATCACCACATTGGAAATTCAAGTCCATAGTTTGGCAACAACCCTGCCTGCATTTCTGCTGCCTCAGAACACTCCTCCTCATTCTGTGCCCTCTCTTCCTATACATTCCAAATGAGTAACTTGCAATGTCCTAAGAGAGGCTTTTGATGCCTTTTCTGAGTGTCTTTCAAATCATTTCTCACAGATGATTTTAGTACACCTTCCTTGTGCCCCTGTTGCATCTACCACTACCCCATTGACACCACAACTTGTCACTCCAGCCACCCCATTTACAACTGGAGGTCCCACCTTCATGCAATCCACTGTTACCCATGTCTCTACTCTTTTCACTGTTGCCACTCCAAGTCCATATGTTCCAAGTGTGAACATTTCACCTCCAGCACCAGTCAACACCTGTGTCACCCCCACAGTCTTGACTTCAACTTTGCCCCCACAACCAAATGATCCTACTGTGTCTGTGACAATGAGTCAGCCACATTTCACTCAATTGATTTTGCCTACAACTGCTGTTGGGAACAAAACCCCAATTTGTTTAATCAACATTCTGTGTTACCCAAATTTGCTGGAAAAATCAACAAAACATCTCAATCCTTCAAAGAGTGGTTTTNCCTATAAAATGTGCACACAACATTTTGGTTATCACCTCACTACTGTGTACTAATGTCATAAATGGAACTTTAGTTAATGTCACTATCAACACTGGAGAATTGGCCATGTACCAAAACTGGAATTGTGCATTTGCCAAGAGTTGTTCTCCATGGATTTAATTGTTGCTGATATCTGTGACCAACTACTGCCATATGATATAATCTTGGGCAACAACTTCCTTGAGCAGAATTCTTGTGTGATTGACTATGGGAGCAACATGATCTCCATCTGTGAAAGCAAGCCTAGGCAGGAACTCACCACTGTTCCTGAACAAGAAATGTTATTAAAATTCTCTGAATTTGTAATCATTGAGCAATGGCACTGGCAAATCATGGAGGTCACTACCAACTCTCAGTATGCAGGTGAAATAATGATCTCTGGACACAAAGGGAAGCATTTTGTTGGAGTTAACTTCTCTCCTGATCTTTGCCATGTCTCAAATGGCAAGACATGTGTCACTTTGTTAAACAGTTCCTGTGACATAATCCATCAAAACTATCATGTGNTCCTACTGTGTCTGTGACAATGAGTCAGCCACATTTCACTCAATTGATTTTGCCTACAACTGCTGTTGGGAACAAAACCCCAATTTGTTTAATCAACATTCTGTGTTACCCAAATTTGCTGGAAAAATCAACAAAACATCTCAATCCTTCAAAGAGTGGTTTTTTTTTCAAACTGGCAATGAAGCAGTATCAAGCCACTCAAGAAGCTGCTGTAGCCCAGTTTCCCATGTACTTACAAGGTCTTGCATATAATCAATATATGATGCTAGATAGGGATGTCAAAACAAATTATCAACTACTAATTGGTTACTTTGAGGACCACTACAAAGCTCCTCACATAAAGCACCAATACAAGATGCTGCTCTGCAATCTCTCATTTAGGAAGGGTGATGATGTCCATACTTATATTACACAAGTAGAAAGAATGTTCTGCTTGAGTAATCTAATACCCAAATACTCAATGCATAATTTTTTCTCATACATTTGTCAGGGCTTTCCACCCAATATCCACAGCTGTATCAAATTGAAGTGTGACCCTGAAGATGAGCTTAACCTGATCATCTGAAAAGCCATCAGCATCATCTATATGATCCACAACACCACTCTCATCAACAAAGATGCTGGAGAACTTAGAACAGATCACTCAACACAGAAACCTCCTGTCTTACTGAGCACCACTGCTCCAAAACTGAAAACTGAACTTGAACAAACTCATTGCTACCACTATGGTCAGAAGGGGCACACTAAACCTCAATGTCACACTGTGATTCACCTAGTTGCAAATGGTGATCACTTTGTCATCAACAAACCAGTGACTGAAGAGTGTTCTCCCAATCTGCCTGTTGATTCTGTCAGTCTGTTAAACTAGCTGGAGCACTGCCTCCTATAAAATGTGCACACAACATTTTGGTTATCACCTCACTACTGTGTACTAATGTCATAAATGGAACTTTAGTTAATGTCACTATCAACACTGGAGAATTGGCCATGTACCAAAACTGGAATTGTGCATTTGCCAAGAGTTGTTCTCCATGGATTTAATTGTTGCTGATATCTGTGACCAACTACTGCCATATGATATAATCTTGGGCAACAACTTCCTTGAGCAGAATTCTTGTGTGATTGACTATGGGAGCAACATGATCTCCATCTGTGAAAGCAAGCCTAGGCAGGAACTCACCACTGTTCCTGAACAAGAAATGTTATTAAAATTCTCTGAATTTGTAATCATTGAGCAATGGCACTGGCAAATCATGGAGGTCACTACCAACTCTCAGTATGCAGGTGAAATAATGATCTCTGGACACAAAGGGAAGCATTTTGTTGGAGTTAACTTCTCTCCTGATCTTTGCCATGTCTCAAATGGCAAGACATGTGTCACTTTGTTAAACAGTTCCTGTGACATAATCCATCAAAACTATCATGTGTGGTCAAGATGAGAGGAAAGGATGAATGAAACAAAGACTAAAAATATTTATAATGATTATAATGATTAAAATGTAAACACATGATAGGATTGATTATTTCATTTTGTAAAATGTTTTGTGCAATTAGATTTAAATTATGCTTGACAGTATTTGACAAAATGATAGATGGTCAAACAGCTTTGTCAAATTAACGCTGATGTTGTGCAATCATAGCAGAAATATTAAATGAGGGAAAACTGTAAACAAGAAACAATTAACAGGTACTAGTTGAGTATTTAGTTGTTTATTACCAAGTGCTATAAATATACGTGAAGTGATGTAATTATTGATGAGCAAATTTACATTGGATTTACTTTTCTCTTGTCAGGTTATTTTATATTATGATGGAAAGCTAAATGTTTACAAGCTAGGGTAATTGTATGCTGGTTCCCACATCCAGTTAAAGGTATGCTGGAGCAGCCTCCTAATAGCTATTCCACAGCGGGGAGGGCAACAGCTGTAGTTACCTTGTGTGCTCTTAGGTTACAGATAGGTGTAGGAGTTTTTACCATTATAGCTTTCCTATTTGTCCTTGCTTGCATGTTATTATGATTGCAACTATTATGTTTTACATGTTAACTTTCTCATTGATGAACTTCAGTTATTTATTACATTACATGATGATTGGTGATTTAATATTACTTACATTTAGATGGTTATTTAAATCGTATCTTTACATTCTATTACATATAGATTATTTAATAGTCACAACAAGTTGCTCATTATCTCTTACAGTAGACCTCTGGCCAACTTATGTCTATATTTTTCTGCAGGTGGCATTGATTGTTTACATGTATCAAGGGTTATTATTTATTTCTATATATGTAGGGGTATTACATGTAAGGCTCCATAATAAGCTACTCAAGCATCCAGGTTGCATTACTTTGTTTCTTACACAAATTCATAATAACAAAAACAATCAATGCACTAAATTCTTAAGTAGTTGCAAATCCCATCACACTGAGTTCACTATTCACATACCAATTCCTCCGCTGGTTTCTACATTACAATGGCAGCTCCATTTGTAGATGCAGCTGGTATATGAGTTCCTGGATATGCATGTCTACCTTCAAGTGTTGATCCTGTCTTCCACCTTCTCTGGTTTACCTAAGTAAGTTGGAGTAAGTCAAGTAGCTAAAAGGGCTCTTGCATTATAAATTAAGTTAATAAATCAAACACTTATTGTAAAGGAGAAAATTAGAAAAGTGCCAACTCCACTTACTGTTTTATCTGAGAAAAGTAATAGTTCTTCTACAAGTGATACACTAATAGCAGATTGACCTGATTCTACATTCCACTTCATTGGTCTGAATAGATTCTACTAACCTAATCATTGTTGCAATCCCAGTCTGGCTAGAGTTGAACACCACTGCTTGCTTGCCTATCTTTACAGCAATTCACAATCTTGTAGAACTAAATGACACCATTTGGATTCCTCCCATTAGTGAGAGGTGCATCCACATCTCAGTCCCCAGGAATGTGAATTTCTCTCTCTCTTACTTTGACAACATCACAAAGTCTTTAATTATGGCTTGATTAGTATTGGTCAAGCTGTTAGAGAACAACATGCCATCAAGACTAAGCATGCTTGCCTGATCCATCTTCCTGTTAGAAGAGTACTGGAGAACCTCCAGGAGGAATATGAAAGAACTTTAAGCAATATAATAGAGAGTGGTATAATACAAGGCAGCAACTTCATCAGGCAGAGCAACAAGTACTGTCTATGTATTGATTTTAGAAAATTGAATGATATAACTGTGAAATAGATGTATCAAAGATCTCCTGTACAATGCAAACTGATACCATCTGTTTTCTTGCCTCAATCTTTGCAAGGCATACTGGCAGGTGCCCATGAAGCCTGCCAACATCCTGAAGACCACCTTCATAATTCCATATTTCCTCTTTGAATTGAAGTATATGGCTTTTGGGCTCTGCAATTCCCCTGCCATTTTCCAACACTATGTTACTCATGTACTTCAGAATGGTGCAAATGTATTAGAGCCAGGAATTACCACATACATGGATGATATTCTCATGGCTTGCAACACCTTTGCTGAGCACTTAGAAAGGCTTGGTAGAACTCTTAGTATCTTGCATGAGTCTGGTCTCTGCATCAACAGAAATAAGTGCACTCTCCTTCAGCCATGTGTTACCTTCCTCAGAAGGGATATTGAGCCTGTTCACATCTCCATCAAGAACAATGAGAAAAATCATCTAGAACAAATTGAGACTCTGTGGTCCTGTAAGGATGTCCAAAGACTTATGGGCTTTTTGAATTGTTATGGTGCCTTCATACCAGAGCTGGAGAATAAAACCAGCACATTTCTAACTTGCTGTGGTGCAGCATGGAATTCAAGTGGACATGGGCAGAGCAAGAAGAGCTTGACTTTGTCAAGACAGAACTGAGGAAAACCCCTAGCCTCAACACAACAGACTACCTGAAAGAGTTCATTGTCAATTGTGATGCCAGCTCAGTCACAATCAGTGTAGTTCTGAGTGAGGTCATCAATGGCATTGAGAGCCTGATCAAATATTTTAGCAGAAAACTCAGGAATGCCAAGCAGAACTATGGCACACAAAATCTGAGATGTTAGTGCTGGTAGAGAGCTTGAAGAAATTCCACTTCTTCATCCTCAGCCATAACTTCACAGTACAAACTGACAATTCCATGCTAGTTTGGCTCAAAAAGTTTTCTGGCCCACTGGATCAAGTATCTGAATGATTTTACCTTTTCTATTCAACATTGTCCAGGGAGACTACACATCAATGCAGATTACTGGACCATACTCCCCAGTTACAAGTGTGACCTTAGGAAACCACCAGGTGAGAAAATGCCCTTTGGATTCATTCCTCTTAACAAGTACAAACACCTTCCTGAAATAAGCTCTGATCACCATGGAAAAGCTATCCTCCCAATTCTTGTCAAAGAGGAAATCACTGAGGCAGAAATCTTATCACATCAACAACACAACAAAGTGCTATCTGAGATCATCATGAAATTGAAGAATGCAAACCACACTCTCAGTCCCATTGCAATCATTATTTCCAGTGATATAACTGGAGATAGAGGGACACTGGCCTACTGTATGCTAAGGGTCAGAGCAACCAACTAGCTGTCCAAAAATACTTCCAGAGGGACTTGGTCCATAAAATTCATGAGAAAGGCCACTTAGGCATCATCCAAACTGAACATACATTCAATGCTAGATACATTACAATCAGTATCTGAGCTGCTGTTCAAGATATCACCAATAAGTGCATGACCTGCCTGCTCTAAGGGGCCAGCCATTTTTGGAACAAAGGGCTATGCTACATAGCTGAGCATCCAAATGCATGAACAAAGTTGTCCACATGGACCTAGAAAAACTCTTGCATGATGATGAGGGATATCAGTACCCCTTGGTACTAATTGATCATTTTACCAAATATGCCTGACTCATCCCCCTCAACAGTACCCCCATGAGATCATCAGAGAAAAAATTCTTAAAGAATAGATACTCAAGCTTGGGCCCATGCAATGTCTAGTATCTGATTGTGGTCCCCAGTATGTTAACCACCTTATGGAGACCCTTACCAAAGAGCTTGAAATTCTTCATGAATTTACTACTGCACACCACCCACAGTCAAACAGCATTGTAGAAAGGCTCAACCACACTGTCATCAAGTTGATCTGAGTCACCCTTCCCCAAACAGCAAGTTGGAACTGGAAGCAAGTCATTGAAGCCATGGAGTATTTTATAAGACCACAGTCCATTCCACAACAAAGGTCAGCCCCTTCAAGGCAATGTTTGGTCATGAAGCAAGCATGCCTCTCTCTATTATGTCTCCAGATTATAATGAACCTATGTTAGAGAATTATGTAAACTACATGCTGCACAAACTTCAGGAAGTGCACCTCACTATCTGTTGGAATACTAATTAATCTGTTGTTCACCAGTGGCAAAACTTTAATCATAAATTATAGGGTGAGCCTCATAAACAAGGCAACAAGGTCTTCACCTATTTCCCTCACCAAGTCACCAATACTAATCAAGTATGAAAACTTGCCACTAATTGGTAAGGTCTGTTTGCTATAACTAAAGTGTTAGATCACCACAAGTATTTATTAAATGATGGGAGACTCACCCTCTTTCATTAACTCAAGCAAGCTGTTAAGAACATCAATAATGTTGTCATCAACTGTAATAGTGAGTTTTCACTTTTTGATGATGGAGTAAATGAATTTGAGACTTATGATAACCTAACTGAATGTGAGGAAGACAACCTCACTGATGTTGAATATGATAGTAACCTTGGTAATAGTAGCAACATTACTGCTACTTATATTTTGCCTAGATGTAGAGTAAGAGACCAAGAGTATTTAGATCATTTAAATACCCAAGATTGGGAATTTAATTTAATCTATATATTTAGTAACCAAGCTAAATAGATGAAATGAATCAAGAATCAACTGTCCACCAGACAACATGTGTGACAACAACTCAACCCAAGAGATGAAGCAAGGAAATTAGAACCATCCCTGTGCCAAACAGATGAAGGCACCTCATGGAAATGAGGCAGATCACAAGCAGAGGACTCTCATAGCAGAACATGCCACTACTTGGGAGCAGACCTCAGATGACTATGCAGGGAGACAACACTCTCTGCAGGAACCTGAGGAGTCAAGTAAGTTACAAGTGCCTTTTGCTAGTGTTAGTGCTATTAATACCCAACCATCCTGTAGTGACTTGAACCACCCTAGTCTTGGTACTTTGTCACACACTACTACTAGTGTATGTTCCAAGAAGACAGAAGAAAGGCAAAATAAAACGTCTAAAGTTGGAGACAAGGTACTCCACTTGTATTTTATCATGATCCCTAAAGCCATTAGCTTTGTCCAAGATAATTTGTCTGAAGAAGCAAAGAAAAAGTTGAGTTTGAACAAGTTGAGACAAATGCCAAGAAGAACAACTTACTCTGCATACCTCCACCATGTCTCATGACACTGTTAATTCTACCATCCTGGAGAGTGAAGAAAGGATGCAAGAAAGTATTGGCCCACCTCTCTGATAAAATCAATTACATGTCCACCACAGGTGAGATCACAAAAGCTATGCAAATGAAGGAATACAAGGAGACACAGGACACCCTACTAGAAGGTGGAAATCCCAAGCATGTTTATATTAATGGGAAGCTAACTATCAATGACATTTTCCAGAAAGGTCAGCCAATATCAACCCAACTACAGAAAATTCACAGTAAAATCACAACTTTAGATCCATGCATCCTCATTTTGTTCCAAGCATCACGTGACATGATGTGGATAAACAATGTGGAAATTTAACCTGCTATTATGATGTCACCAAACAGATTGAAATTATTACAATGTTATAAGCCAAAACAAATGACCTGGAGGAAAAGATGCTCTAGCAAGTTAATGAGTATTGTTCACTTTTCATGGACCACTATGAGAAGTTTTTACACAGTTCTAAGCTAACACCCAGACCAGCACAGAAGACACTCACACATCAGACACCAATGCATGCCTGATGCTCATGATTGCTTTAAAAGGTCTTTGGCTATATGAACAATTCTACAACACCTTCTCAAGGAGGCTCAATAACTTGAGAAGAAACTGCCCTATTAGCTCACACCTGCCTGAGATTAAATTTTTCCATCTCCACAATGAAGCCATTACACAAAGAGATTAGGCAACCCAAATATGCTGAAGTCTTGTCATGGGATGACATTCTAGGAGCTGAAATGGTGGAGGAGACACAAAAGTTATTGTCAGGTCCCACTGTCCAACTTCTACCACAAACTTAACTGTGTAATGGGGGGTGTAGAGTCACTCAGGGCCCATATTTTGATTGTTTTCACTTTTTTGATTATCTGGCACTCTAATTTAGTGTTATGTCATGATGACATATTGATTTGTTGCTATCAATTTATCAATATTAATTTCTTTTATTTTCAAGTGCAGTATTTTGATCAATTTATTATTTGCCCCCTCAATTTGATCAGACAAGTTATTACTTGTTTAATTTTGTGAGGGAATTCATGTGAAGTTTTGTAAACAAGTACCAAATTCAAGCAATATTTATAATTACATGACAAACTTGTAGCAAATGCACAATAAAATTTATTCTTGCTTCAACATTGTTTGCTTTTTGAATTTCATTAACTTTGCTAACCCCTTTTAGATTCATTATGGATTATAAATTAATAATTTTTGTTTAAATCTGGTGATGATTTGGGAGTTACTCCACTGTGTCTTGGGTGACAACTAGCTCCTTAACAGATGGCAGCAAAAAAACATAGTCACTTTAGGTTACAGCTACATGTACATGTAGGGATTAACAACTTTTATTTTGATCATTCCATTTTCATACATGCACTTAAATAACACACTGCAACTATAATAAGCCATTAGTGAATGTGAATGCATAGTAACTACATGCCTTTTGTTTTATAATTTACATGAGCTGAGATAATAGAACACTGAGCTAAATTGTTTATTTGAGCTAGAAATTAATACTTGAGACACACAATTAGCACCCTGGCAAGTAATGATGGCTTCCTGGATATTGCTTTGGCATAATGCCATGTGAATTAGTTGTTGCAGGAAACATATTTTTGGTGGATAGTTTCTGTTTTTCCATACTGAATTGGTGAACTACCAATGCTCTCTCTTTTGTTAGATTGCAGGTCACACTCTATAATGGTAAACTCTGCAACCTTTGATTTAACATTTGAGTTTCTCAGTACTGCTGGAGTAGCCAGAGCACCCAATTCTACAATAAATGCAGCTATTTGCCTTCTTTAATTGTGAAATTGGTTATATGAACTTAGTAATTGCAATCTCTTAATTATATTTGATGAATTTTAGGTTTGTAAAATTGCAATTTATGTTTGAATATTTCAGATAACTTTATGCAGAATTTTCTGTCTGCTGCAGAATATCTGTTATTATTTACTCATATTAGCAACAGTGAGTTGTTGTTCTTTGTTGGTGTGCAGAGATTTCACTAAAAAATATTTCACTTAATTGTAGTTTTTACCTAAAAGACATTTCACTCAAATTTATGTTTCATTCAATTCAGTTCTCTCTCAATAGGAGGTTTCACTCAATTTACATTTCACTCAAAATAAGATTTCCCTCAATGACTGGTTCACTCAATATTAGCAGTGTTTTCAAAACTTGTCAATTGCATATCATTGCCAAATTTCTGACAAACTAAATAAGGCAGCAAAAAGCTACTATATAAGAACAAATTTTTCTATTTCCACTTTTCAAAAAATGGAAAATAATATTTGAATTGTTCATTTGCAGGCTGCAAAGCACATTTAATGTTGGATTTGGATTATGTCATAAGGTAAATATGATTTCATTGTATTTTGCATAGTTTTTCACTAAATTACTAGAATACAAAATGGAGCTAAATATTGGTAATTAAGATATATTTATAAACTATTTAGGACTTATGTTATGTAATGCATTCTTAATTGTTTTCTATATTTCCTTTTTTGATGTTATTGTGTTTTTCAGTTTTTCTAGAAGTTAATCTTCTCTAAAATATGAAAGGGAAGGCTAGGAAATATAATCTGAACAGGGAAGATGGGTCATGCCTTTAGCAGGTCATTAGTTTATTCCAATGCTTTCAAATAAGCTATTAAACAAATATATGTTAAATTTGTATTATATATTTTATTAAGTATTTTTACAAATTTGTTTGAAATAAATTGTATAACTATTATCATTACTATTATTATTATTAAATAATTCAAGGGACTCAAAATGAGTTGAATCTGTATATTACCATGTGATATCATAGTGATCAATACAACACAGATCTGCAAATATTTATTTTAAAGTATACATCTATGCCTATTTGACTCAATTGAAAAGAAATATAACAGGTTTAAATGACATAAACTAACCATATTCTTTCAAGCATCATATATAAAAATTTATTCTAATTACCAAAAATTAGCTTCTTTTCATATTTCACAGTTGTTGTTGCCAATTTACACATTTTCATATTAGTAATTTTAACAATAATTCAATTTCAACTATTATTAAATTGAGTGAACCATGTATTGATTGAAATGTCATTTTGAGTAAAAGTGAATTGAGCTAAACATCCTGTTGAGTGTAACATGGTATTGAGTGAAAAATGAAACCATTCTTTGAGTGAAAAAATACTATTGATTTAAAAATATTTCAGTAAAAACTTTGTAGATCCATTTTGTTTACTAGAAAGTAAATTTTGTTTATATTTTTTTCTTGACTTTTACTAAATTAATTTATGCTTTAAAAACATCTCATAATAATTAAATGGTACCTAGAGGTGGTATAACTCAACTAGCATATCCTATAATTTAGGGGTAGGCATATGATTAAGGGTTTTGCTGTTTGCATTTTATTCATTATCAAAAATTTTTATTATTGCTACCACCTAAATTGCACAAGTTGAGGAATTCACTGAGCTTAGGTTTTTCACTTAGCACTTAGGTTTAACTACACTACATGCAACAGCAATTAGGTTTCTCCTTTTTCTGTTTTAGTTAGGGATCTAGTCTTTCAGCAGGTTCTCTGTTTCAGGTCAGGCAAGTGTTGCCACTCTTCCCTCTCTTGCTCTCCTGTCACTCTACTTTTATTAAGAATGGGTATTATGATAGGAGGAGTTAAATATTTTCTCTAGCACCAGCAAATGCTTGCTCACCATGAACCCCTCATTAGATAGGAATTAGGAATGCTTCTGATTCCATGCTGATTCCACATGGTGACTACTACAGGACACTGAAAACAAGTATAGTTTATAATTAACTACACCACTGCCAGAGGAAACAATGAAATAGTCTACCAGAAGAAGCAGAACCCCTAGAAGAAGATTGATCCAATTGCAATTGTAATTATAGTATCATTTCCAGTGCCATTGATTTATTAAATTTGTTTTTATAAAAACCCTACATTAGCCAAACCTATTGTTAAATGCTAGTCAAGCAGTACCCCTCAATGTCTCTCAAACTACAAGCAGAAAAATAATGCCATATACACATTAGCAGAAATAGAAAAATACAACTCCTGAACAAGCCAACACCATTATGATTCTCTTATGAAAGACAAGCTAATCAAAGAAATCATTTCCTTCAAAAATGAGCTGCAGAACCTGAAGGAAAAATCCATTTAATTCAAATAGAAAATTGTAGATGCTTTGATCAAATTCACCAAGAAAACTGCAATCTCCTGAATAAAATCACCACCTTAAAAAATTCTAAAAGAATATGAAATTGTCCAGAAAGAAAATCAATGTCTATATACCAAACTTGAAGAAGTAGAGGAACAAAATAAATGCATACAAGATGAAATTCAAATGACATGTCATGAATGTTGTTAAATTTTAGAGCATAAAACAAACTTGCCCAAGCAGGTTGAAAACTGCAATGAGGAGAAAATTCAAGCAAAGGCTGCTAAATATCAAGAGAAGCAAGAAACCAACTACTTGAACAATTAGAAGAAACTATGAAAATGCACTTAAAAAACCTAAAAAATATCAAAGGGAATTTGCATGCCATAAAAATTCCTCTTATCACTAACTGAACCCTCTCTGATTGTTTAAAAAACATGACATCAAGATAAAAAAACCCAATCATCATTGATAATGTCAAACAATCTCAATCTTCCCAATAACCATATCAACACCACCAAGAGAACTGTTACCTCAGTCACCAATAGACAATCCAGCACAAAAAAAATTAAACAACAAAATAACAGACTAAAATCCATCAAAAATCCACAACAGAATAAACCACTGTTCTATTCTAATTTGCCACCAGTGGTAACAGACAATAACTTAAAAATAAAATGCCACCATGCTATTTCTCTGGCAAAGCTGATGGCACATTTCCAAATATTGAACAATGGTTCTTCTCATACAAAAGGCAGGCAAGGATCATGCACTCACACAATTTCCAAGCTTCCAAACAGGAGGTCCTACAACTGCTATTAAACAACCAAAACTGCTATTAAATCTAATTATGAATTTCTGATCCAAATCTTTTATTATCATTTGACTGTATGCAGCCAATACAAGATTTTACTTAATAACACAATGACAACTTATCAACACAATGACAACATTGAAAAATAGATCTTACAAGTAGAGTATTTATATAGATTGAGTTATCTACCTTATAAATACTCATTGTGTTAATGAAATTCTATACTCCACTTGCCAGAACTCATATTTCACAATTCTCTATATCTGCATGGCATACTGGCAGGTACCAATCTGCACAACTGATATTGAAAAAAGAGCTTTTATCACTCTGTATGGATTGTTTGAATAGATCTACATTGCCTCCAAGCTGTGCAATGCTCGGGCTACTTTTCAGTGATATGTAACAAATATTCTCCAAAATAACAATAACAAATTGGATAAAGCATTCTGTATATATGTGAAAATATTCTTGTATTCTCACAAACCACTAATGAACACATAATAAAATTAGATAAACTACTCAACCTACTCAAATCCTCAGGCTTGAAAGTCAATGGTCAGAAATGCAAAATTCCTCAACTGTCAGTAATTTTCTGTGGCCAAAGAATTCAAAAATTAAGAATTAGTTTAAAGGGAGACACATGTGATTCAATAGCTAAGATAAAACCTTGAAACAACAAAAAGGTCATCCAAAACATTTTCAGCTTTTGTTATAGCAATTATCAGGCCTTCATTGTGAACATATCAAAAAAAATAATAAACATGTCAAATCTTCTGAATGGAGTTTGAAGCAGCAACTTGAGAGGAATTCAAATATTAGAAAGTTTTTTAAGCAACTATTTTCAACTCAATGAACATAGCAATGTATTTTCACAATGTCTACTCATTTAAAATATCTGTTAGTGCTGAATTTTGGGCAACAATATTCTGCATGACATTATAAAGCACACTGAAAGTCTGTGTCTAAATGTGTTTTCATAAAAAATGATATTTTACAAACTTAATTGTCAAAATTCTCTTTGTTGCTCAGCAACATCAGTATCTGTTCTGAGTTATTTGGTATTTGTTTTGAGAAATTCAGTATCCCTTTCAAGCACTAAATATAAGAATTGGGTGCTACTAAATATCACTGTTTATTGCCTAGATTTCACCATAAAATAATGCAAACACATTTAATTGATATGTTTTAAAACTACACTGTCCATTGGAGGCACCTTGTGCAGTGCTCATGAATATTTAATCATTCCAGTCCACTGACTCACTGCCTTGCTGTCTCATTTGGTCTTTGAGTGAAACTCATCACTCCCATTAAAAGACCTTGCACTTGTAATGGTTTTAATTCTGAAGCATGCTATCACTGGAGGAACACATTTTTTTGGTCAAGCATGTATTTTGTAGCAGAGGGCATTACTCTGCTGAAGTGAAGCAACAGTTTCAACAGGCTTTGCCTGATTCTGAAGCCCCACATCACAATGCTGTATATCATTTAATGGAAAAATTTTGCACTATTGGATCAGTTGCTGACGCACCCAGAAGTGGAAGGCCCCAAACTGCAAAAACCAAAAAAGTTGATGAAATAAAGGATCATGTGCAGAACACACCGACAACGTCAATACGGAAATGCATGCAGGTAACTAGACTATCATACGGTGTTGTTCAAAGAACAATGAGATCGAAATTGCACCTGAAACCATACAAAATTCGATGTCTTAATGAATTGCAGGAAGACGATTATGAAAAACGCGTTACGTACTGCCTCTGGTTCAATGATTTTATCCGTAAAGAAGGTGAAGATATACTGGATATAACATTTTTTAGTGACGAAACGTAGTTTCATCTTAGCGGCTATGTGAATGGTCAGAATGATCGTTACTGGTCTACAGATAATCCACATCACTTTCACGAGTCGCCATTACATCAACAGAAAATTGGTGTTTGGTGTGCAATGTGATGAAACAGAATTATTGGACCAATTTTCTTTTCAGAGACCATTAACAGTGACTGATATTGTAAGTTGATAATCACCCCTTTCCTTGAGCAACTGCAAAGAAATGAAAAAAACTGTGGATACTTCCAACAGGATGGTGCTATGGCGCACATGGCAATGAAGTCCATGTCTTTGCTTTGAGGTGTGTTTGGTGACTGAATGATCTCTTGAGAAACATGGCCTGCGAGGTCACCAGACCTCACACTGCTAGATTTTTATCTATGGGGTCATTTGAAGGGTCTGGTGTTTTGAAACAATCCTCTTACAATAGAAGATTTGAAGGGTATCATATGCAATGATGTTTGTGAAATTAATAATCCCAATCTTTTATCTTGTTTGTTTCACAACATGCAAAGACGCGTCGAACTTTGCTTGCAAGCCGATGGGATGCATTTCCAACATTTATTGTAGGTCTGAAGATAAGTATATTTGCAGATATAAGCATTTATAGTAAAAGATTTGATAATAGAGTTTGGAAATTTGGATATTTTGTTGTTTTAATTTCCATATTATATATGTATTTCTGGAATTTATCAGGTGCACAGTGACTTTTCGATCACCCTGTATAATAATAAAGATGTGTTCATAAAAATGAAAGTGTATTTTAATGGGTTAATGTAAAAATATGAATTCTAATACCTTTTCAATGAGTACCTTAGTATTAAATGTAAAAGAAGTCAATATTTAGACTTTTTGCAGTTTCTGTTAAATAAAGCAAAGCACATAATCATATGTATTAAAATTGAAATTTTAAATTATATATGGTAATCATATTTATTGCACTTATTAAAGTAAAAAATAAAGATTCATGGTGTAAACAGCACACATATGCTACATAGGTTGGAATCCCACTAAATCCTTAATTCAATTAATGCAAAAGTAGCAACCATTTTGCTAAATTATAAACATGTTTGATTTGAAACAGGGTTTTTCCATTAGGGAATGGACATGAAGAGCTTTCAAAATTGTTCTATAAATATAATATTTACAAATTTTGGGAGTTAGAGACAATTCAATATAATAAAGTTTTATTGTTTGAAAAACATTTTATTTACTCTGATTAAATCAGCATTATACCTTATAAAATTAACAAACCTTTAAAGTATTTCAGAACTAGAATTTTACTAAATTTTTGAAGATGTGAAAATTAAACATCAACATAAAATGACTAGATCAATTTAACTTTAACGTACTTATTTAAAAAACATCAAAATAAATAAACACAAATAAATATATAACAAAGTAATAAGATTGATCTTACAGCTTTAATATGTTATTGATCAATAAATTTCTTACAGAAAGTGTTAGACTAGATTTAAATTGTATAATAATGAAAATTACATATGATTTCTATGAGGCTATATGGCATTAAAAATTTCCTGTCTCTTTCAGCTAGTTTGTGGCAAAATCTAGGAAATAAACAGTGATATTTAGTAACTGTTGCAGCTTTTTTAATTCTATAACAATCTCAAATTTTAAAAATTTCTCTCAGAATGGACATTTGCAGTAGTTTTTCTAAAGGAAAAGGTGTCCATTAAATAATAATTTTGGAAAGGTTTGACATAAATTCAGAAAATTTGAGATTCTCACAAATGAAAAAAAGTACCAGCTTTTAGTAGCACTTGTAAAAATTTATATGTGAACAAGATATTATCTAATGCATTATCTGTAAAATGCATTACACTTTATGTATATTCAAAATATACCAATCAAAGGATAACATATATTCATTAATTATTTAAATTTAGGATTGAAGGGTAATTGTTTGAAGTATTCAATGTACATTAATTTATAAAGAACATATATTTCATATATTAGCTTTCTCATAGACGACTGCTAGAGATAGGGATCTAAGCCTTACTTATTAGAATTTCAATTTAAAACAAATAATGCTTCTGATAATACAGAGTAGATAATTTACTTGATAGATAATAATTTATGCCACCTAATTTTCATTCAAAAGCAGATAACTATAGAAATGTTTATGAAATATTTTTTAGCCAATAGCAAATACTATTAAGAAAAAGCAAATAGGCGATGCATTAAAATAATAATTTTGTCTTTTAACATTAATAGTTTATTAATGAGGGTTGTGACTGAAGCTTGATATTCGCAATCAGCTCTATATTCAAATACTAGCTAAATTTATAAAAAATTGGAATTTTTAAATTATTACTTTAATAAATAAACACGAATCTGATAATTATAAGTTAATATGAGCTCATGATAATCTATCTAAATTAATAAAGCATTGATCATATATATATATATATATATATATATATATATATATATATATATATATATATTTGGCAAAAAATAAAAAACAGATAAAATCTTGATAACATCACATTCAAAAATTTCAGTTTTTCAAAAAACAGGGATGCTTAAGCCCGCCTCAGGTTTGACGCCACTTGCACAAGAGCTTTTAAAATACAAAGATTGTAAATAAGATAAGTGAATTTGTTTGAACAAATCTTATGCTGGTTCTATGCTAATTTTCATATTTGAAATAGCGAATGCATATAGTCTAATGCATTGTGGCAAGCGGGTCACGTATTTTGATCCACGACTAAACCCGTTCTGCAGACAATTGACCCCTCACCTGACTCATAGTATGTTGACCCATGACCCAATCCATGGGTCTGAGTGTGCTTGCAAATGTTTCAATGAATGTTATTAGATTTGGTTTTAAATAGCATAGTAAATTGCATGATAAATTCAAATGTATGGTTAGTTTTCTCCTAATATTTCAGGGAAATTCTTCAAACAATACATTTCTCCATGACCTGATCCAAGGAAGAGTAGACCACAAGACCCGACCCGACTTTTTTTACTTAACCCATGGTTCAGATGGGTCAACTTGTTTACCACCTTGTTCTAATGATAGTGATAAACATTCTGACGTAAAATTCTACATACTATTGGCATTTTCAGCATGGTTGTGACAGGACCTCATTTCATAAAAAGAATTTCTAATGTCAACCTCAGAAGAAGACCAAATATTGTAACATCCTCCACCTGGCCCTATTCATATAGTGGGTTACCGTTAACAACTATCACTCGATAAATGGCGGGTGAGGATTTACTGAGTTAGTAAACTGCCAGACGTTTCCTCTTTGTTTAACTAGTTAGGCTAACTGAGTACTAATCATCATTGTTTAGGTGACAAAGCCGTGTGACGTCTCTTCCTTAGTCATCTGTGGGCTACTGCCCTAAGCTGATCTCCACACCACAGTTCCCCTCCTTCATGAATGATTGACCAAGTCCACTGCACCATCTCAGCTCAATGGGAATTAGTTATGTGTACCTTACATTAGCTCAGTGCATGTACTCATGTCAAGATGTAACTGACTTAAACTCAATTTTGTAAAGTGTTTGTTGGATTGAATAAGTAAAGCAACTGGGCATTGAAACTAACTGCACTTAGTTAAATTTAAAGTAGCCATTACCATAAAATTACTGGCTTTAGTAATTAATTAATTTGCAGTTTCCTATACTTACATTTAATAATGATACATGTAAAGTCATTTATTTGGTCAATTATAGTCAAGTCTCCTACTATTAGTAATAGAGATATTCCTAATGTTCAGCTATAAAGCCATTTCAAGCATCTGTTAAAATGTACATGTATAGATCAATAGTCAGACTAAGCAAGAATCGAAAAACTCCTATCCGTAACATAAGTGCGGTTTCATGACTGGCACAAGGACCCTTCAAATTGCTCCCATGATGGAATCCAGCCACTACTCGACACAACTTGCTTAGCTGAACATTTTATTAAATATCAAACCAGATAAATGAAGAATGAAAATAAAATAAACTCCAAAGAATTTATTGTTCATCAATTTTTCTCTAAATTCTAAGCTATTTATTTAAAAAGTTTTAAGTACCTGCTGATTTTGAATTTTGAATTAATCTTCTGCCAATATGGCTGCTCTTATGTAAGCATAATTTCACTTGTTACAATTTGTCAAATAATACTTAATCAGCTCCGGTATTTTTCTCATAATGTACAATATTGTAACTTGGTTGCATATTACAAAATGAATAAGATAATTAACTAAATTTTACAATCATATTTCTGATTATCTTTAATCACTGTTAATCATTCGATGCTAATCTCTTTTGTTTGCAGCTTATTCTTTTGGGTGATGCTACAATATTGGAAAGAGCACGACTTTATTGAAATTTTAAACATTTGCTTATAAATGATCTAGATTTGTTGAAATGGCCAATAAACTCACAATTTTCACCATTTATTGTCATTTTTTCTCTTTATGTATAATTTCTAAGTGATTCACTTGAACCAAAATTATGGTAGTAGTCATCAAATAATTCCAAAAGCTTCACTCAAAAGGATTTTAAGGAATAGGCTGGAGTCTCCGAAGTCGAATTGAATCTATTGGGCAGTATTAATTTCCTTCTTTTGAATGGAATTTCAGTACAATATAATATTACATAAATTTGATTTCCCTTAAGTTATTTCCGTTTTCGAAATATAAATAAGCTTTTTGGATAATTTAATATTACTTTTGTGAAAATTTAGTTGTTAATCGCGTTAAGCAAGGCCGTTTTGAACATTCTTTTATACTGTTTTGTCTCCGTTCTTATTCATTTGCTCATTCTGAATTAAGATGTCATTTAAAAGATGTTTTTGAATAGAATATCAAAGGACCAGTGTTTCTACAGATAGCGATGTTTTTTAATTGGTACCAATATTTTTGATAGAAATACCGCTATTGGTATCTAGATTATCTTTCAATATTGCGACAATGTGACTTCGAGATGTTCAGTATCGACCCTTATTGGTAAAATTGAAAAGGGAACAGATTAAACTTTCCACTGCATCACTATTCACTTGAATACCGTTTAGTAGAGCTGACACAATCATTAAAAATGCAGTGTATTTTCTGATGAAAATTTGTTATATATTTTCATTAAATATCTGTTTTTTTCTGAAAGTAATAGTGAATTAGTATTGGTATCTATTGGTATTGATTCGATCTATACTGGCGTCTACCACTATCAACTATTTTTACTATCTGTCAAAGCTCTGCAAAGGACTAAAAATTGTTGTTTGTATAGGTGTTGTGTACATATAATATATTGTTTAATTAAAATTTATTGCAATTCTAGGTTTCATGAATAGCCTATGATTTTATAAATAATCGGAAATTTGCATTGCAATGGA
The DNA here is from genome assembly GCA_900660155.1 of Hofstenia miamia. Lineage (NCBI taxonomy): Eukaryota > Metazoa > Xenacoelomorpha > Acoela > Hofsteniidae > Hofstenia > Hofstenia miamia. Next base: position 311,476 of record CABFPE010000070.1, on the reverse strand, counting down.
TTTAGTCAAGACTATAAAATTTTGGAAACCCTCAACTTCTTCATACATGCATTTTCTACACTAAAATATTTTAGAATTTGCGGAAAATATTTATGAACATTTGTGTAAACATGTACTATAAAAACATCTTTTTAGATCTGCAGTTTTTAGATTTTAGTTTTATGTCGAGTAGTCGTCCAAATCCCGAAGAAGATGATGATCCAAGTTTATTAGAAACTTCTCTGCCAACTGAATTTTCTGATTTTCATGAAGATCCGGATTTGGAAGCTTATGATTGGAATAAGCCACTAAATTTATCGGAACCTGAAATTACTGATGCAAAGCGGTACGATTTTGTATAGTCATATTTATTCATAATATTTTTTGCTGATAAAGCTTTCTTTATAAAAAAATATTTAGCAATTACTCATTTCAAAATACCTAGGCTATAGTAAATACTGTTCCAAAAATTGAAATGAGGTGAGTTGAATTCAATTTCAAACAATCTCAAATCATAAAATCATGCACTCTCTTTTTGCAAAAATCCTGAAGCATGCAGAAATGTTGTCAAATTTTATGATTTCTTTGACAACGCAAACTTATTGCGAATTTGTAGTCGATATATTATATACTTAATGATTTCTTGATTTTTCAATATCTGCTTGTCAGCTGAAAATTCTTTGCTTCCATCCAGATCTACTACTAAAGCATTGTATTGATGCTATTTATGGTTTATTTTTTTGTAAAATTTTTCAAAAATGCGTATTAATCATTAAATTTTTATAACTTAATCAGAAATTTTCAATTATTTGTCATTGACGATGATTTTATTGAAATATGTCATAGGCCTAGCATAGTTTTGTTTCAAAGGCTACATTTTCATATCATGCTCTACATACTTAGTAATAAATCAATAATGTATTAAATATATTAGCATGGCTTGTTTAAAATGTGTATACAGCATATATAATTAGGACATGACTAACAGTCTATTAATATTTCTCTTCCTCTTTTCCATTATACTGTATCTGAACACTAGTTTTAGCATTAACATATTCTAGTGAAATTTATTCTAATTAAATTTAAAATGCCATTGTCCAATGAGGGCTCAAGACAAACGATATATACTAAAAAAACTAGTTAAGGGATCATTTTTATCAAAAATAAACATTACCAAGCACTACTTAATTTTCCCCAAATGTCTGTTGGAAATTCGTGCGACGCCTCAATCTTAACAAGACGTATTATATAAAATTAAAATACTACATTTAGTTTTACGGAGCCATGACTAGGTTTATCAAGGTGTCCCCTGCTTGAAAACTTGGAACTTGTATTGTATAGATGTAAATGTATTAGTTTGATATGGATTTGAATATTGGTGTGGTATCATGCAGATTTCAAATATTCTATCTGTTTTTTAATATCAGGTTTAGTTTTTGTGATTTTTTAATTTTTATCAGTCGCTTAATTCAAAAGTAGTGAAAATCATTTTCAAACCATTATATATAATATATATATATATATATATATATATATATANATTATATATATATATATATATATATATCGGCAAACTTTTGAAAAAAGTTTCAAGTTTAAAAGTGCGGTGAAATAGTTTGAAGGACTATTACATGAAAGCATACCAGTTTTGGTATCCGGCAGACATCTGCCATTATGATGGAATTGCATTTTGTTTGAAGCACAAATATGGGTGGGGAAAGAAATTCAATTTTTTCAGTCTTACCTGTCCAATCGTCGTCAGTGTGTCAAAATCAACTCGTCTATTTCTTCCCCTGCTCTTGTCTCTAGTGGTGCTCCTCAATGTTCCGCGTTTGCTGTTTCTCTCAACTCATCTGGTCTACTGGCACTGTGATTTTTAACTTTGGTAGTTCTTTTGCCTCCAATATTACCTCTGATTTTGAGCTTTTGTCTACTTGGTCTTCTGTTAACCATCTTGATTTTAGCGCAAGCAAAACATGTGGTATTTCCTTTTCTATATCTCCCCCTTCTGATCTTCCTCTTCCTGTGAACTTTTCCTCTAATAATACTCATCTTGGAGCTCAACTTGCTGATAACTTAAATTGGTCTGGTCATGTGTACTTACGTCTCCGCAAATCTAATTCCTCACCCTTTGCCCTCTTCCGCAATGTTCCCTTTAATTCCACTGCTGCTGAGAAACTCTCTTTGTTCAAGTCCATTCCTCGCGCCATTGTTCTCTATGCTTCTCCATTTTGGTGGCCTTCCCGTTTCTTGTTCCACTCTATGGAACGTTTCCAGAAGCGGGCCTTCAAATGGATCTCTCCCTTGCCCTTCTCAAATTCTCTACTCTCCCGCTGTCACTCTACTTCCATGCTTGTGATCTCCTGTTCAATCGACTGCTCACTCGCAAATTGGATCTTCATCCTTTTGATTTCATTAAGTTCTCCTATTCCCGCTCCACTCGCTCTGATGATGTTGTCACTTCTCCTTTCCTCTTCCCAAGAAACATCGCACCCTTCACTTGTTTTTCAATCGTGCTTGTACTGCTGCTAATTAAATCTTGATTCTCAACCCTCCAACAGCGATTGATTTCTTTGTCTTTCTTCTTTGCTGAGCACTACTTCAACTTCGCCTATTCTTCCATCTGCTCCTTGCTGCCGCAATAAACTTGAGTTGTTTTTATTTTTTTGTAGTGTATGCCTTCAGCGGCTAAATAAAGTCATTATTATTATTATTCTTGCATCTCACAGCTTCATGCTGGTATCCCTCTCAGCTCGGGGAACTCACCAGTTCCCAGGGAGTCTGAGAGCTTTCCTCAGGACTCTAGCTGTTCCTAACAATGCTGCCTTCTGTGCTACTGCTCCACCCCACTTTAGTACACCCAACTCCTCCAAATATCTCTTATGCTTCTTACTCACTGCTCCTAGTGCTCCTACAACTACCAGGACTACTTCAACTTTCTTTAACTTCCACAGCCTTTCTATTTCCTCTGCTAACTCTCTGTACTTGTCTATCTTCTCTTTCTCCTTGCTTTCTACATTCCTGTCCTTTG
>CABFPE010000070.1:288097-302398 GCA_900660155.1 Hofstenia miamia | reverse complement strand
TATATATATATATATATATATATATATATATTGCTCGTTGGGTTATGTAATTTGCAAACTCACTGCAAGATTATTATACATTGCATCATACAACATTATCATTATCGTAAATCTATAGAAGTACTACATTTCCACGTTTGTTTGTAAACATTGAGAGCTTTTGCGCTTTTTAATTTCTAACTACTTAATATTCTTAACAATGATATCATAAAACGTTTGAAGCTTTGAAATGTTTAGCTGGCAACTAAAGAATTTTATAGTCTTCAAGCAGAGAGTGAACGGCAGGTTTCTGAATTGAAAATGTCTCTCGAGGATAAGAAGAGTAGATTAGATGTCTATGAGAAAATGGAAAAGGAGATGGATGATGTTGTAATGATGGCCGCCGAAGGTGTGTTGCATTTGAATTCTTTAAAGAATTTTATGTGTGTTACTTTATTTGCTGCAGCAGTCGGTGTAGCTGCTATGAATTTTTTTGCTTCTACTAAGTCCTTTTCACTACCGAATTTTTCTATTATATATTTTAATTTGTAGTAACTTTCATTGCATTTTTAGGCGAGGTTCTTCATTTTCAGTTAATGGCCAAAATAATATCGCCTTCAACTATAGAGCATGAAAAAATTTATTTCAAAATAGTTTTTGTGATCGGCTTCACGCTAGACGCATGTAACATTTCAAAACATTATTTTGAAATGTTTATTGTCTAATTGCAGTTTACATTACTTAAAAAGATTATAATGAGAATCATTTTTAGTCTTTTATTTTATAAAACGTCATTTAATAAGTCTTTCAGAATTTCAATTATGTTTTGAAATGAAACAAACATATTTAAAATTTGCCAACTTTTCACAATTCGGTCAGTTATCATACTTACATCATTCTACACTCCTGATATGTACATCAGGACCAAAGATTTAGATAAAATAAATTTTGTATTTTCTGATGCGGTTGTGATTTTAAATCTTAAGTCTACTGCTTACCACCGCAGTTGTGTAAATCGCTACCGCACCTCGCCATACCGTGGTTCCGCGGTATTATCGCACCACATTTATCCTCAATCTTAAGCATATTAGCGTTAATTTAAAATGTGATCTAATTATAATAAATTAAGTGATTTATTTTTTAGTTGACACTCATGTTCCTATTGAAGAACGTGTTTCTACAGCTTCTAAGCGCCGTCTTCAGCAAAGCGTGCAACTGGCACGTAGGGTTTTAGCTCTGGAAAAAGAAAACGCCCGTTTGCTGAGGGAACAGGAGCACAATCTAGAGTCTATTGAACATCTCAAACGAGAGGTGCGTTTTGAATTTTTACGTCAATTACATTATGAAGTTCTTAATATTTTCCATGCTAAATTGAGGCTATTTATTGCATCACATCACAAATATACTATAAGAAAAATTAATTGAAATCAATATTTATTAATTGGATTTTAAATAATTTTCTGTGAAACTGTATATTTTATATTGACAGCGGGAGCGCTGGGGAAATTTTGAAAATCGGGAGCTCTCCCATTCAATGCGGGAACTTTGGCAGGCCATTATTTTAATCAAAGTTATTAAGTAATACATTTAATTTTAGCATTTCTGTTCGATAGTTATTCCTGTTGTCAGTGTGTAACTTTAATGTAATTGGTTAAATGTTCAGATGCAAAACCTAGTGATAGAAATGAATGAAGCGTCGTTGTAAGTTGGAAGTGACAGGAAAGCGAAATTAAAAATCGCAACTGCTACTCTTTGATAGGGTAAGGGATTAAAAATTTGGATCGTGTGTCACCCCTTTGAATGGCGGTCGCATTGCATTTTATGGAAGGTGTGACACCCGTTTACATTCCGATAGCAATTCATGAAAAAGGGAACGTGTAATATCTATTTTAAACCTAGTTGCTAAATATTGGTATAAATGCACATAATTAAGAATCGCTAATGTAATCCTTTGTTTACTAAACGAAACTTAACAAACTGTAAACTCCAAAAAGTTAGTTAATTCATCTTTGTCTTCAATTTCAAAATTCATTTATATATATATATATATATATATATATATATATATATATTGAAGAAGCTAACATTATGAGTTTAATTAAGCTACTTTCTTTAAAACAGCTACAATTTTTGCTCAAGCCAAAAAGGCAATTTTTCAACAGGTGTTAATATATATCTCGCCGTTATGCGGGCGAAATGTGCTCTGTGAAAAACAGACATTTGTGTAAAACGTTTAAGCAATTTTTCAATTTTATTTTAGCAAGTTTTCTGAGGTCAATTCCAGTGTTTTTGGTCAAGTCGGAGACTAAAATTCCATAATGAAACGTATTTATCTTTACAGTACTATTTTAGTGGGAAAATTTCACTTTTTTCATGTTTCATAATTCGTTCATAATTGTACATAGCACTTTTTAGTATAGCTCAAGTAAAAAAGTGGTCAAATAATAAACACTTTTTGATAACAAGCGAAATACAAATAGAGTTTTATAAAATATATTTGAAAATATAATTGTCTCAGGTTGTAACCTGGTGACAAACTTATTTGACAAATTTACCATGCAAAGCGTAACACGCAGATAAGCGCTTGAAATTGAATCCATTAAGTGGACTCTAACTTCTTGAGTTATTTGGTGTTGAGATTCAAGGATTTTTTTCTCGACCTAGTCCTTCAAAATCTGCCACACATTCTCTATGGGTACTAGATCTGGCGAATTCGGTGTCCATTGCATAACTTGAACATTATAATTGGTAAAATATTCTTTTGTCGATTTTGAGGTATGAGGGGTTGCTCCATCTTGTTTTAAGATCCATGAATCGGGATATAAGCAGGTTGTGTATGATACAAATTCCTCGAGTATTTTGCAATATTTTGAACTATTAATTGTACCAATGCCATCTAGTAACTAGTCAAATTTTGAAAAGTGGCCACTTTTTTTACTTGAGCTATAGTACTCCAATTACGCCTTTGAAATTTCAATGGCCGTTTATTAATGATTCTGTTTCTTAATTAGTTATACACATTCTAATGTAGAAAATCATATTACAGAATATTGAAACTAGTAAACTAATTTTTCCAAATGAACATATTATGGTATGCAATTGGAATGACGGCAATGATAAATAATGACAATTACTGCTAAAATGTATTACAAAAAATATCAAATTTCAATCAATCAATATCCATTGCACTTACAAAAATTAAAAAACAGTATAAAATCATATAAATGCTCTCAGGATTTGCATGTACTAGTTAAAAACGCACATCAGGGAATCATTAAAAACCATTTTACAGTGTGACGGCAAGTTTTTATAATCCTTAAAATCGTTATATGATTGCCGCCTACCCATGATGAAATATATTTTCTGCTCAAGTTAAGTGTTTCTATGAAGAAAGTGCGACATACCATTCACGCTTTCGATACTTCTTCAATATGCCATGATGAAAATCCTCAACGCTCGAAATGAATACCACTGACTCTCATTGATAGTGGATCACTTGAACACAGAAGCCTTTGTCTCGATGTACTTGCATCTTGATCATGGACTGAGTTACTCATTTGGAAATGTTGTCTTTGGGATTGCCTGTATACGACCTTCCCATCAATCTGGAAATCTTTCCTTTCAATCTTTTTAAAGATGAGGAAGGATGTTCTGAATCTCATACATAGTTAGTCATTCGAGACAATCGTAACATAATGCATATACATACAGGCACATGTACATTCTTGTTCTTGAGTTCTTCATAATAAATTTCAGCATCGGAACACATTAAAGGGTGTATCAGAACTGTTGTTACTACTACAGTCTAAGGAAGAATTTTTTTGAACGCTGTGTTCGTTACATAAGCGACCATTCGCGTTAGGCAAATGAATGAGTTTTTCAGCGAATATGTTTCCTTTAAATAGAACAGCTTTCATAGGAACAGTGTGAGAAATGCATGTAATTCCAACGTACAAGAATTTCGATTTCGCTTCTATACTTGCGAGTTGCCATTGTAATACTCCATTCTATAACCATATGCAATAATTAACACTTAATTACAAGAAATGGGGGTAATAATTTAACATCTATTGAGTGGTACTTGTATCTAGAAATCATATGAATTTTCTATAGTAAAATCCTTTCTATATTCATATAGAAATTTATAATAGTAATTTGAATCGAAAACTCTTCAAATTCGGTTAGTAGTGTAACACACCGACACCTTATATACCAAATGCTGCCTCCACATGAGCGCATTGGTGTTTCACAATAATACTATCTTCACTGCATCTATTACATGTAAAATGTGACATGTGAAGTGCTGGAATGTACAACAAAACACGTGACATTGTGTGCACATAGCTCTTTTCTTGCAATTGTAGACCCACCAGTCGCATAATGCTGCGTGCATCAATTAGATGGTTATATAATGACAATCTCTGCTTTTAAACCTCTTTCACAAAATTGTAACATAAGCATCTTTTTTCGCCTGTGATGAAGTACATGCTTGAATTATATTGGATTAGTAGAAAGGGGATTCGTATGCATTTTCCAATATTCGCTTAAAAGTCACTTGTTGTTATTTTTCAATTTACCTCATTGTAGTCGTGTGTGCTGGAATTTAACATATATTTTAGAGTGAACTGATTAATTCTGTGAATGATGCCTCGATCAACCGCAACAAGATGTATTCATTGATCAAAGCTGAAAAAGACAAAGTTGCTGAATGTGAGTCAAAGATTAAGGAATTGACTGCTGAGAGAGAGTCTTTAATAAAAACACGCGTTTCAATGCAAAGAGATATAGAAAAACTTCTGAATAACCGAGAAGTATGCTTTTTAAAGTAACATTTCATAAACTATATTTTGCAATATATTATAATGTTTAAAGTTGTTTCTCTACGTTCATCAGTAGCTTTGAGTGTTTATCTTTTAAGTCATTAAAAGTGAATATGAAGAATTGAATAACGATTCGTAGATTATCTCTAAGGTGTGCAGCGGATAAAACTTTTTCTGTACCAATCACTTCATGAACAATATATTTTTAATTATTTCTCTAAATTATGCAATAACGAGGAAGAGTTGGAAGTTCTCTTTTGTAGCGTTTAAGTGCAAGAAGATGCTTGGTTCTTCTCCCGGATTGGAAGATTTAACTTCATGACAAGCTCTAATACTATGTTTGTTATTTAAAGGCTGAATTTTATGCATTTGGCAGTAGCCATGTAAATCTCATATCGTTTATTCCTAAGCTATATTTTCTAAATGCTTTATGCTCATGCTCAATCGCTGTTCCTTAGTCTTACTCTCTCGTGTAAATGTAATCAGTTGTTGCCAGTTTAAGTTAATTCAGGAATTGAGAATTTTTTGACAACGCTTTCACCATAATCACAAAATTCATCTTTATCCACTTTGAAAATAGGCAGATTTTTTTGGTTACTTGAAATCATCATGATGCATTAAGTTTATGTAAGTTTATTTTTGTTCTGTCGCAATTTTATTGAGTAACTGAAAATGTTGCCAAACCCTGCAAGAGTCAGGGTATATTTCAAATTCCAAGGGAAAAATATATTGTGACAGTCCAAAGATTTCTAATAATTGTCAGGTTTTGTAGTTTTGTTTCTGATCATTATTCTTTTGGAATTGATTCATTTTTGTTCTCCTCCTCTCTAGAAATATGTTTGAACATAAATTTTTTATAGTAGTTCCTCAGAGGTACACGTTTTCATAAAAATTTAGTATCTTTCTACAGTAACTTCGAATATATTTAGTATTTTCAATAAAATTACATTTTCAGACACGATATTCAATTTTTTTAATTGCATTCAACAGACGGAGGATAGAAATTTCATGTTATATAAACTTTTCAATTAAATTTATACTATGGAATCGTTATATTTGTTCGGAGTTCCCAACTTATTTGTTTCAGGATACAGCTTTTTGCTAATGACTCCATGTTCGTGTTTTAATCTAAACACACTTTCAAAACTATATTTAAAGTTTGAACTAAATCCTTTGCACTTAACCCCTCTAGAAATTCCAATATTTGAATGCATTTGTAATTAATCTTGTAAGCAATTCTGTCTGCAACCAACTACAGATTTTCCCATTCAAATATCTCAAGAGGGCATTCAATTATCTGAAGTGTGATATTTTCAATTTTTTCGTTTATAATTAATAACATTTTATTTTTCTTATTTGATTTTGATTAAGCCATTCTTGATTTCACAAAACTATGTTTAGACTGTCTTGTGTTTTTTAAAATATTACTGCTGAGATCAACATTTATGCAAGTGTGTATGAATTTATATGTGACAAGCAAAAATCTAATGTTAATGACGAACCAAAAGTTTTGCAGATGGGTGTGAGCAAGTGATTCTTAGTTTATGTTGACACTGGCGGGTTTCAGGTACCGAAACATCTGCCTACAAGTCCCTACTTTCAGGGGTTCGTACGTTTCTTCAAACATTTCATTATGTTGACAAAATGAACTACAGCTCGTTTTTTAAATAATTTAACAAACAAGTTGAGAGGCAGGGTGCTTCAACGTCTAAAACCTTATTCATGGACAAAACCTGACTGTTTCTCTGATCAATATTACTTCATCAATTGGGTAAAATTTAATATCAACTAGGTGGTGCATATATGAAATAAGTAAATAAAAGGAAGAAACCAAGCTTTTTTACATTTTCAATTTGATTAAGAAAAGCGAAATAGCTCTCAAAATATAAATTAGCTTGTGTTGAATAGGCGCCAAATATAAAAAGGAGGATGGCAAGTTACCCAAATCACCGTTGAATCTGCTCTTGTCCTTCAATTTTACCAACACTTTGTGTACCATTTGCGATCGTGCTTTAACTAAGACAATTATTCTACTTTAAATGCAAAATCTACAATAATGTATGTATGGACATGTACAGACATGTGTACATTTGAGGCCCAGGTCTACTTGAAAAGTTTTTAGAAGAATTAACCTAAGATGTGTAATTCAATTAAACGCAACAAAAACACAAATCGGATAATTGATATAATTTTCAATTTTCAATTGGTTGTTATTTAGGAATTTGTCATGATGCAGAAGTATTTGGAAAAGATGTCATCCAACCAAAGTCATCAAAAAGAGTTTAGTCATCTACAAGATCCTAGTCGGCCTATTACAATTGTAAGATCTATCTCATGTGTCATTATTATAAGTATCTTTTTGTTTATGACATGCATGCACAGTTGTGGCCAAATTAATTGCACCAAGCCTAAAAAATTACCACATTCTGATTTTTTAAAACTTTATCGTTATACAATTAGCAGAAGTACACTTTTTGAAGGTAAAATGTGTAAAAATTGATACAGAATGTAATGGCAGGAATATTTATATAGAACACATTGGCAAAATCATATTATACTAGTACACTGACAGCAAATCACAAAGTTCAGTATTTTATGTGTCCTCCTTTATTATTGATTATTTCCTCAATACATCTGGGCATAGATTCCAAAACTGCACGACGCGCCTAACGAATTTTCTTCTCATGGTACCAAACTTTTATCACAAAAAATATTTTTTTTCGTAGTAAGATCTTTCTTTGAGGCGATTTTTCACAATGGCCAATAAGTTTTCTATCATGGCAGACTGGCGAATTTCCAGGCCAAGTGAGCACAGGGATACCCGATGACTCCAAATGTTTCTTTACCTTTTTGGTGACATGAGGAGGTGGGGAGTAGGGTGGGTGAGGACCAGCGTTATCATGATGGATCAGAATTCTTGATCTTGGTCTGGTTGGAGCTCTTGCATAGCAGTTTTGCCACAATACATTTTCTGTATAGTACTTTGCTGTTATAATACTACATTTTGGCATTATATCTACACACAATGGACCACTTGGATTGAAGAAAATTGTGAACATTCTCTTCCGAGAATAAAAGCCTTTCTTTAAAATTTGAGGATAATGCTCATCTTCATTTAGTCAAACCATTTTCGATTGCTTACTCCTACTTGTGAAGAAAAATATTCAGCATTCATCACCAGTAGCAACATCTGAAAACATTTTGGGACCATTTGGTTCAAAAATTCAAAGTCATTCCTTGCAAAGCCCTTTCCCTTTCTGGTCCTCTGTTAAAAGATGAAAGATCCATTTTCACATTTTTTGAGAGTCTTAATTCTTTATGGACAATGGAATGTGTGTTTCCATAACAAACCCAAGCTCTAGTGAAAGAAAACTAAGGGTAACTGTAGGATCTTCATCTATAATGGCCCTTGCACGAGCCAGAAATTGTCTTGGTCACAGATGAAATTGGCCTTCTGGGGCGTGGGACATCCTAGAGATCTGTCTATTCCGAAGCAAAATTTCGAATCCATCTTGAAATGGTTTCCAATGAAGGAGAAGAAGAGTCAGAGTAAACCTCTAAAAGTTCCCTTCTTATTTCTGTAGATTTTTTGTGAAGTTTCCACCTGGTGTAAACAAAATTTACGCCCTTTTTTGAAAAAATCCATATTTTGTACCACAAAAAACCATTTATCATAGTCACTAATCAATAAGTCGCAAATGAAGAGTAAAACAAACCAAAATATGAATGAACTCGTAAAATAGAATGGAAATTCCTAATTTACTAGTGCAATCTTAATTCCGCAACCATATCGTTGCCAAATTGCATTTCTGTCATTACTTTTTGATCACCCCTCTTAAAGTGAAACACGTGGGATAAAAACAGTTGAAGCAAACTAGTTACTGCTCCTTGACGTCACCATGAGTCTTGCAGAATAAGGAAATTGCATAGTCCAAAGTTTGTTTGCTCTTTGCGGTTTTCATTTAGTTTTGGTGGCTTTAGAATCCTGTTATGTTGTTTCGAAATATCCTTGGCCCGACAACCTACATGACGGTTTCGATGCGGGAATGAACTTTTAGAAACCTGGAAATTTGAATGGTAATTCGAGAAATAGCCAGAATTATTAATAAAAATCCGTCCACTCTTGAATTTGGAAGCTGTATCAAGAGGAGTGGACTACTGTCGCTATAACAAAGAGTGAGGGACCCCGAATGCCATTTCCAAAGCAGACTTAACTTCAGCCAGAAATGCTTAGATACACCTAAAATTGACAGCTCACCAATTAAAAAAGCAACTCGATTTTTGATGACAATGTGAACCTTGCTATAGTCAAGTGGATCCTTCAATAATATGTACTCCAGGATAATGTGGCTCTGACTGGCTTCAGTTGAAGAAAATTCAACGTATAAATCGACTTCTTTGTCACCGGAAGCAATCGAAAAGTGCAACTGATTGGGCCAAATTTGTCTTCAGTGACGGGACCATTTTCGAAGCCCAGCCAAGACAAAATGAGTGTGTGAGGAGAACCCTCCGTCAGGATGACTGATATAAGCATGAAAATGTCAGCCAAACCGTAAATTAGGTCGGTGTCCCCATCATTGTATGGGAGGTTCATTGAACGTAAAGTAGTACGAACAATTGTGAAAATTGAAGCTGCCCTAAACGGCCTCCATGTATGCTCAAGTTTTGGGTTAAAACATGCCCCGTATCTTCAGATAGAAACATCTATCAGCAGCGCAGTCCCCAGATTTTGAGATAATTGAGCATCTATGAACCCAGTTTAAGAGTAATGAGCGCGCGATTGAGAGTAAAACTGTAAATAGCATTTGCTTTTATTGTTTACACAACTAAAAATTTTGTAATACATTGTTCAGTCTAAGGACAGCAAAATAATTTTTGGGTGTGTTGCAAGGCTTTGGTCAGCACCGTTATATAAGAATTTATAAACATCTTTAGATTAAGAAATAATGATACTCTCCTTCCTGCATATATTCCTAAAATCATGATCGCGTTTGCAAAAATTCACCCTCTGCCAAATATTGTATTGTCATCAGGGGATTTTGTAGTGGCTTATCCTTGAACCCCAATTTAATTAGTGTTGACAATGTGCTTTCATACATTTACACATTGCTTGTAGTAGTTAATTGTTAGAAAATTGCGTTGGCTAGGCGTTTATAGTTTTGGGGTTTGTATCTCTAATGACGATTTATTTGTGCAGTCACGTACTAGTGGAATTTTTCCCAAAAAGATAATTTTTACCTAGCAATTTAATTTTCCGGTACTGTCGAATTCTGGAACAAAAATATTCTAGCGACAGCTCTTATCTCTGACAATTTATCAAAAATAAGATTAAACTCTCTATGTTAATGTAACTCGTACTGACACAACGTGCTTTAGTAAATCCTCTAAAACTTTTAAGCAAAAACGTTTATTCGATAACGAGCTAAGGAACTTTATCCAACTAGAATTTAACTATAATTTACCACAACTAGTCAAAAAGCGTAAATACACTATAAAGTAAGGTGTAAAAGTAATTTGGTTTTCCCTAAGACAAAAAGAATAAATATCTTATCTCTACTTAGTGCCGAAACGTACTATCAATACGGTACATGTGACACAGCTAGAATTGAAAATATCTTTTATTTTAAATCAAAGCTAAGCACGGTAGTATAAACCTGGTAAAACAACAGAATAAAAATACACAAAGCTAATAGGTTATCGGGACACTGAAGGTTGAAAATACCTACTTCTAAAATCTCTGAACACGAGTTTGACAACTTGAAACTGCAACCAAGTTGGCTTGACCGAGGGTGAAATTGACTGAGAAAAGACTGTACTGTACCGAAAGTTGAATTCCACACTGGCAGCGTCTCGTGCTGACTCTGCTTTTCTCCAACTGCTCTCTTGGCTGTATTTCGTCTTCTTATTTATGCTATTTGGTCCAGCTTCCTCTTGACGATTGGCTGTGATTCATTGACGTCATCTTTTGTCGCTGATTTACTTGGGGCCACTTATCACAATTTGAGGGCGGTCCTCTACAGTTTACATTATCTGACTCAGTGTTGCTAAATTTAGTTACTGAGTGTCACGGAGGGCGTTGTCTTCGTTTGAACCAGTTTACACAACAGCAAACTAGTGCATATTACTGATGTCAATCAGGATTACGTTTCAAGTTTTAAGAGAAAAGTGCCCGATAACTCATTAGAAAAACATACAATAGCCGATACCTAATCACCTTCTCTAAATAGTGTAATCACTTTACAATTTCGGCAAAATAAAATAATTCACAATTTCGATAATAAAGTTTATAAGCACACACAAAAGCATATAATGGCACCAAATTTTCTGACATAATATTGGTCCGGTGATGTATATACCCATATATAAATCATCCAATTATACTCCCCTTTATATATGTGTTGTAATAAGTTTTTTCATTTTTTTCAAAGTCAATCATTTGCAGCCGCCTCAATATGTTTCGTAGCCACTTTAAAACAATGTAGTTAACATGCACATTAGGATGTGTTCATTAAAGAATAAATGTGAAATGTGTATAATTATGAAAATGCAAAGACACAAAAGACATTTTCCTTTTTTTAGTCATTAGATTACAATTATTACAAGCTGCACTCCTGTATTTACTTGTTAAATGACAATGATCTCTTACTAATTTTTCACTTACACATCCACTTATATAACACTCATTTGAATTTGTAAATTCTTGAGTTTCTTTCTTTGTGATTATCATAGGAGTATCTTTTTTATACATAAATAAAGAAAACTTCTTTTCTAATTTTTTAATTTTTTAAGCAAATACTTCAACACAATGTTTGCTAAATTAATAATAATATTTAGATTTAATTAATTCAGGAATATCCAAAATTAGGTAAAATAAGTCATATTGCCATTCATTGCAATTTTAAAACAAAATAAATTCTATACTATTTTAAATTGAAATTTAAAATTAGAATTTTATTGTTAATAATGTCTAAGGAAGTTTTGCTTGAATATCGATATAATATCTTGGCATCTCTCATCGAATGTGTTCATTCAATTTGTATAGTGAAGAGTAGGAAAGTTTTTAACAAAGATGAGTTTTCGAAAGTGCCACTTTCATACCTATATACAAAAGAAGGAAATGGTTAGAAAACTTTGGCCAATCACGATACGGACTGTTTAAGTTAATGCCAATTCAGCCTTTTTATGATCTTTACAAAAAATTTCCTTAATTTTTCAGTTTGATAGACCAAAATTGGGTATCTTAGAAACTTATAATATAATTTAAATATTGAAATTCAAAACTTCAAATGAATTTTAGAAGAGTATATGATATTAAAAAATATGGTATTCACTGCATTTAGGTTAATTTGCGTGCACTGTGTGGGAATAGTAATTTATTTTTGAAACACTGGACTATCTTTTCGAATACTTCGGCCCTAGCCTAGGCCTACTAATCTCCATATCTGATCTAGACAAATTTAAATATTTTAGTTCAATCTGTTATAGCTTGTAACACAAAATTGTTATTCGAAAATGTTTGTTTAATTGTATGGGTTCAACTGTGTTAACTAACATAATTTTTTGCTATCGCATATATTGAATCTGAATTTAGCATACTTAAATTTTTAATGTCTAAGATCTGTTATTGTGTATAATTTTTCATTTGAAAAAATATCATAACCTGTTAAATTTATGAATAACCAACTATAACAAAGGAATTATCCATGCAATTTTATTTCATTAGTAGAAATATCATATTTTTATTGTATTCATAAATGAATGTGTCTAAAGAATAACGACTAGTTGAACTAAGACATTTCCAGATTGGTTAAAATGTGGTGCGCAAATTTACTCGGATACGGATTTAGGCAAAACACCAAACCCACAAATTGAGATGATTGACAGCCAAAATTTACTCGCTACCGTCTGAACACATTGCCGCTCTACCTCAATTCCGAAATAATTTACTTACCGTACCGTGCTCATGTGAACAGTCAACAATTTCTGGACGCTACAGTGTAAACACTCCAAAAGCACGCTACGGCTACCTATTGAAATTTAATTGTCCGTAGCGTGCTCGTGGAAACTCAGAATAATTGTCAGTATTAGACACATCTTAAATGCAAATTTCAGAGCGTTCTAAAACACCTTCCCTACATGCTTGTATTTTATGTTTTTAACACTAGAAACGCGACAATTGGTAAGCAAAAACACTAGCAGGTACATGTACTTCCAATTATGTTGACATTATCATTGAATTTGCAATTAATAGAAATTTTGTTTCTATTCAATCATTTTTGCATCTTAAGCATAAGATGTAAATTAATTCTCAATGAGTACTTACTGTTCTAGTGTTAGTTATTTGATTTGCCTATTTATTATAGCTTAATTTGATTCAGAAGATGCTTTATTCTCATTTATAATTACTGATTATTCATGGTGTTCACATAGTCGAATTATTTAACATATTGTCGTTCAAAGAAATTTAAAAGTTTTGTAAAATGCATTGCAAATTGTTCAACACAATAAAAATTAAGTTTACAAAATTTCATGTTGTTGATATTTGAAATTTTTATATAAAACCCATCTAAGAAAACAGTGTTGTTTGATTTTTTCAAGAAACGTTTGCTGCAAACAAATAATAGCATAATTTAGATTTTATAATCATTTTATGTCTATGAATAACGTAGTTTGACTTTATATTGTGGCTTTTATTTGCCCACTAGAAGTAGTTGTTCTTAGTTTGAATTTAATATCGTTTTCTTATAACTACAGATCCCTATTAAGAATTTTTTTACTATTTTGTATTGAATACTCTGTCTTATTAACAAAATTAATATTGATATTTGCTTTCACAATTAATGCAAAACACCGATCTTGAAAATATTAATTAACTAATTTTATGAGTTTTAACATTTGTGTGGATAACCATAATTTTATCATGTTCTTGTTTGTGCATGCATGCACAACTCATGCATGCATACAACAGAATGCGAACTTGAAATCTCATAGGATGCAGTTGATTTAGCTTGAGATATAATAAAACTAATACATTAGAATCATTTACTTATAATATCTGAACATTAATGTAAGAATCGTCTTTGAACGCCTTGTTTTTCGTTATGTATTCCCAAAAATTCGTCACCTCATCTCTTCTTCTCAGCATGGCAACCTTCCTGGTCGCTCTACGATTACTAACCTGCTCACTCTGATCGAAAACTGCTGGCGATTTTAAATTTATCTTGTTCCTTGCACTCACACATATCTGTTCTTATTACAGTCATGAAAAGATTGAAATAGTCACAATCCGTGTTATCAAGGTCTGGTTGTTTGAATTCATTTTGTTGCACAGCATAACCCTGTTTATTATAGTCATGGAAATCCATGATTTTTTTTGAACGACACTGTGTGTATATACCTATATATATATATATATATATATATATATATATATATATTTACTAATGCATGTACAACATATAATATAAATTTGTTGAGTTTTAGATCACTCTCAAGCATTCAA
>CABFPE010000070.1:214515-240565 GCA_900660155.1 Hofstenia miamia | reverse complement strand
TAATAAATTTACAATATCTAGTTTATAAAAATTAATAAATAATATATATATATATATATATACTGTATATATCCTTGTTTATTGAATTGGATTTATAGTGTATATATCATATATAAATACATGCCTATACATGAAGTAAGATAATTTCGTTAGTAATTCTTGTAAACCAGCAGCTAGATATTGGGGTGCATGTGCACCCCAAACAGTCTCAAGTATAAATTTTCCCAAGACAATACTTTATGCAAATTGAACCTGAAATTTTGTTTTCATTTGAACGATTTCTTTGTTTTGGGAAAAGTCATAGAATTTTTTTGCGTAAATGCAATATTTTCCAAGAAATATTTAAGTAAACTTTGCTTTTTTCATATTCGCAATTTCCATAATAGATTTTTAAAGAAATTTTTCTCAGAAATTAATATCAATTTTTGAGCAGCAATGATCGTCCCCTCTGGATTTTAATTTTTCTTTAGAGTTTTCAGCTCGTCTGCAGATTGTCATAACTCTAAGCATCAGCAAAACTGAAAGTGTCTCCTTTCAGATAATCGAGCGTTCGGAAAACGAGGCGCCTACATATTGACATTTTCAAATTTAATGGGTGAGTATCATCATTACTTTTGATTGGCTGGCATTACCAGTGCGCGCGCTTACTGTTACTAGTACATATTGTCGCATTTCCCTCTACACTGCTAAATGTCTGCTAATGCCAATGACTGCTTTCGTAATATTCAAAAATATTTTTCAACGGCAGAATTTCAGAAGTTGGGATTTTATGATAAACTGCAGTATTCTAACCTAAAAAAGAATTACGATGAAATGCTCAACTCTGGAATTTTAGTTCGGCCGCCTGACTTCATGAATTTAGAACGGTAACTTTCAAATTTTTTATAATACAGTGCACTCTCGATTTAACGTCACTTTTGGGTGGAGATTTTGCTAAAAAATATTTACAAAACTTTACTGTACATATGCATTGCTAACACTAGAACGCCCAAGGCTCTCAAAATTGACTGTCTGCAACATTGATATAACTGACATTTAACTAGTTCTCTGTGACTAGTTGTCCCAAATTGGCTGAATTTTTTTTTCTTTGCCCTAGTGAATTGAGCAATATCATTTATGTGCCTCTATATCTTTATTGGAATCAGGGATCGTTAGATTTTAATCGCGATTAATCGTATGAAAAAAAAATTGGCGATAGATTAATCGTAATCGCTGCTGCCAGAAGATTAATAATCGCGATTAATCGTCGATTAATCTACTTCTGAATAAAAATATTCAAAATACAATGTATCAATTGAAAGATATTCAAAATAGAAAATATCAACTATTATTGTTATTTGAGATTATTTCCTGAAGTCATTTTACTCCGCATGTGCTTGTTAGGGTAAAGAAATTTGGATCTCTAGGTTGAGGGGTAATAGACGATTTGGTAATCAGATAGAGCATAACCAGCTTNAAGTGTCTCCTTTCAGATAATCGAGCGTTCGGAAAACGAGGTTCGTGTAATTGAGCGTCTACATATTGACATTTTCAAATTTAATGGGTGAGTATCATCATTACTTTTGATTGGCTGGCATTACCAGTGCGCGCGCTTACTGTTACTAGTACATATGGTCGCATTGCACTCTACGCTCTGCTAAATGTCTGCTAATGCCAATGACTGCTTTCGTAATATTCAAAAATATTTTTCAACGGCAGAATTTCAGAAGTTGGGATTTTATGATAAACTGCAGTATTCTAACCTAAAAAAGAATTACGATGAAATGCTCAACTCTGGAATTTTAGTTCGGCCGCCTGACTTCATGAATTTAGAAAGGTACATTTTCAAATTTTGTATAATAGCCATTAAAAATTGGCGCACCAAGAAATTCTTGGGCGATACATGGAAACGCCATGAGTGTTTTTGATTTTCAAAAAAATGATGGACTTTTTCGTTAAAATTCAAAGTAATATATTTGCTAAAATATGCAATTAAACTACAAACTAAGTATATCTATATCCATACACCTACTATAATGGACTCGATGGCGATGGTATAGAATAGGGTGCATGCGGAACAGCGTAGCATGTGATAGCACGCGGTGTATATATTTAAGGACTATAGCACAAAAAATTTGGAATTCATAAAAAATTATTATCAATTATTAAACAAATTGCAAGATATAAAAGTATATTTATGCAAATCTATATATTTTTAGTCTAATCAAGTCCTTCTTACTTGAGATTTTTAAATAAATTTGAAATTTCAGAGAAATTGCTCTCCTAATTTGCGTATTATTCGACAATTTATTTACTGTTAGTAAAACCAAATTTATAGCTAACATGACCGCGTTGAATACGTTTTTCATGCATAAATATCCTAGTTAAACTCATATAGAATGGTTATGGCATACGCTAGCTTGCTTAGCATGGATATGGCAAGCATTTAGTAAAAAAAGCTTCTGTTACCATCAGTGCGTACCTTAGTTGGGCAACTATATATGTTGTATGAAATAATTACGTAATTATTGCTCTATTCATATATGCATATAATTCGCGTAAGTATAACCTATTAGTGTATCATTTAGCTCTTGCATTTTCAACGTTCATTAAAATAGCATCAGAGTATTATATGCTGGGAATTTATAATTGCCCAACTTAGATGCACACCTTGCAACAAATAACGTCGGTTTACAAATCTACAGAAGAAACGACTTTTTTATTTCCTTTTTTTTCTAAATTACCACAGCAATAAGAAAACTGTTGGTTAATTATTGATGAAATTTATATTAAACCGTCATTGGTGTACAGAAGAGGCAGCATCTTTGGTCAAGCTTTTGGATGATGTTAACAAATTAGCTCACACAATACTCGCGATAATGGTCAAGCCTTTCTTTTCCAATTCATGTCGTCATAATTTCATTTTATCATCTTTTTTTCAACAAGATGATCTTGAAAGTCACTTTGGCCATTTTCGACAGTCTTCGGGTGGCAAGATTACATTACAAATGCAGATGTAATGTTTACTCATAACATAGATAGAGCAAAACTGCTTTTGGAGTTAGGGGAGCATTTTAGTTGGTCTGACAGTGTTCATTCTTGCCATTTATGTACTCTTCAATTTCTTGAAGATGATGTTAATATATTAGATAATTTAATGAACTACGTCAGTGAAATTAGCTCAGATGAAAAGAGGTGTCTCTATTACATTTGTGGATATGTTGCGTCAACAGAAATACTGCTTTTGTCGCATGAACATCCGTCTGAACCCGATGCCTTTTTTACTAATTTAAACCGAGGAGGATTACACCATCCATCACATGATTTTGTGGAATACGTGTTTTGCTGCTACTCTTACTTTACCAAATCTAAAACGAAATATTGCCAAAATCGTTTATATAATTTTCTTCAAGAAATTGGTGATGTTGTTCAGTTTAGGTCTACACCAAAATCTGTACTTATGAAGTTGGTTAATATTTATCTTAAAGGACTATCGATTTTGAATAATGCACAGCAAATTAATGCTAGAAAGTTAACCAAATTTGCATAATTAATTTAAATTTTGTAAAATGAATATAATCTTTAATGCTTTCTAATCAAGGCGTAATTTACCTGTTATCTTACATGTAACATTTGATTTTTATTTATAAAATAATGATGTCGCATTACAATACTGATGTAGCTATTAGATATATATAGTGATTTTGTAATTTTAAAAACATCTAAATGCTATAAATTTCATTGTTTATGAAAAATATCATTTTGGCATGAAAATACAAAATATTGAGCCAGCCCTCAAGTTTTAAGTGAGGTTTTCGGTGTCATGTCCTGTTATTATGTACTCCTTGGTACGGTTCCAGTTTGGTCGGGCTGGTAGTTGACTTCCAATAGCTAATACCTGTCGCCGGTTTTGGCCGGCACATTATATTTGCATTGTATAGTTAATCTGTGCAAGTATATATATATATATGTATAGTATTACAGTAAGACTGTGTAATAAGGTTTAGTATTTTTCAATAAATACATGAAGTATTTAGGTATTTTATTGTTTATATATATTATATATATATATATTTATATATATACATATATATATATATACATATATATATATATATATATATATATATATATGTATCAGACTTGTCAACGAGCCAAGCCGAGCTTGAGCACAGTATTTGATATACAACGAGCCTATTTTAGGCAAAGCAAGTTTATAGTTCTCCTTGTTAATTTCATATGGAGATATATATATATATATTAGCAAAATATTCTCACTTATCAAATAAAACATAAACATTTTCATAATTTTGGCCAATAAACGGCTGGTAATTTTATTGCCTTTTTGACATTGTTAAGCAGCTGCAGGCCGGCAAAATGCCAGCCGGTTTCATTTTGCTTGAATATTATAATGGGCCTCAGTGGCAAGGCTGCAGGCGGTATTGCATTTGAGCATCAATTAGAATAATAAAAAGGATTTTTTAAAAAATCGATATGAAGAGATTTAAAAAAGCAATCACTAGAGATTATCAATGTAATTTATGACACTGATCCTGTTCTGTCTTCAACCTGATTTGCGATGCCTCAAGCCTTACCCGAGGCTTAACCTTAGCAGATTAATCCTGATAGACCTGATCTAAACATTCTGACCTGACTCAATTTAATCGACGAAAAACATTTTTGCAAACGACATATTTCAAATTCTAACACTAATACTGTTTTTTGAATATTTTGCTCAAATAGCTTATAATGAAACATTACATCAACAAAATTCTTGTCTTCTTTTGAAATTTTCTTCTTTGGAGAAGGGGAATCAATTGCTTGATATAGAAGGTATATCAGTTCCTTGAATTGTAATGATATCATGAGTTCTAGATGCTCACTCTAAAAAAGGTTGTGCATTTGAAAAGCTTTCCAAAAAAGCGGCATTTTGTCAAAGCAGGTCCAACCTGATGTCCTTCCACCCGTTTTCTTCATTAAGAAAATGTTTGCAATACGTTCTTATCAAAGTTTTCGATCCAAACAAAGCAAGAATACCTGTAGTTTTTCAGATTTTTAAAATTTTATAGAGAATATAAATAATATAAATTTTTAACTTGCCATGGGGTATTTTTGTACCCACACCTGCCCGTAAGAGGTTCATGAGCATCCATACTCCAGAAGGCCCACCCGAATACTCGTAAGCTCAATTTCAACAAATAATGGAAATAACAAAATACAAAGTTATGCAAAACCAGTGTTTTTGTCGGTGGTCATCTAACAGGATTGTTCATTTAACTGTGATGATTTTGGTAGCAGCTAAAATAATATACTAGAATAGATATTTAAGTAACCTATTTTACACTCAGGAGCGGGTTCAGGGGTTACGGTCGTACTCTTCCCTAACTATCTAAGCATAATATGTGATTATTTCAATAAAAAATAACTTTTTAGTGTTTTTCATACGATAGAAATCATTTTTTGAACAATTTTATGCTCTGGCATTAATAAAAAATGTCTTTAAAAACTAGCTTTCATGTGTATAAATATAAACCTTAAAGTTTTGTGAACCTTATAAATCATTACCATTTTTGGCAAATATGATTCGATTTTTAATAAATTGCAAATATATAATCGTTCTATAATATAAAATAAAAAATTGAAGCCCCCTCCTCCATTCAAAATCTTCTAGGAGAGCGCTTGTTGGAATTACACATTTATTTATTAGTAACATTATGATGTAAAATGAAAACATAAATTTAGAAATTTTATTCCATTTTTTCTAATTAAGGAAAGCCTGTTTTTATGTGAATTGAGAAAATGCCTACACCCTAAGTGATTGCTATATCTCGAAAACACTTTGAGATTAGTCAGAAACAAAAATTATACTCCAGTATAACAATAATAAAATCTTTCAGGGCGTCTTTAATCATTGAAGGACAAACTTGTTACTAAGTTTCCCATAACAAAAGGAAATTTCTTGACATTGTCTTTTTGCATTATGCGTATGTTTTATTAGCTTTATTCTCTATCCGTACCCCCACCATTAACATTGGTACTCATATCAGCCCTACTCACAGGTAGCGGCGGGGGAAAAGCCACTCAGCCCTTGTCGAGTTCCCCTTGCATACGCTCTTGCCTGGAAGGAGAACATCATCACCCCAAATTCTGTAGTTAGCTCATAGTGCAATGCTTCTCTAAAAATAGACTACACTCTTTATAAATACAGTCATCAACCATTGAGTAAAATATGTTATCCTTAAAATCGCAGTGAGTAATTGACATGAAATGAATCAATTTAGAACCCCTTTATAACATGTAATCAGATTCCATTAAAGGAATTTTGGAAAAATAATTTTTTCTATGATTTATGCTAAACAAAAAATTTTCTAGATCTCTTAGTAAAATGCATGGGGCCTATAAAGTCCCAATTACCCCAAAATCTAGCAAACATATTCTTTGAAGAAAAGCAGCACTACAATGCACATTGCTTCGTCATTCAGAAAGATTTCGTGACTGTAGAAAATGCATGCCAATTTAGAGCAATCGCTAAAAATATTTTTTATGCCATGTATTAAGATAGCACGCGAATTCAAATTTCGTACGTATTTTAACTTGACTCTTCCAGTTTAAACTGTAATGTTCAACTTTTTTAGATTGCCGAGTTTCGACAATGGCACAGTAGATATTTACATATTGGCAATCTGTGAACTAATAATCCAATGCTGCTATTATTGGTATAGACAATAGTGGAAATCTTTTTTGAAAAGTACAGTAATTATAATAAAGCAATTCGTTATATAATATACTAAAACGCGGCAAAATTTTAAAAAAAAGATAAAATCTTGATAAAATCACATGCAAAAAATTCAGTTATGTAGCATAGAAGCATGCCAGGGGTGATTGAAATTACATTGCAATTAAATTAATTGTCTGGACAAAATCTTCAAATCATTTTGTGGGCATATATGCAACGTTTCCCGATCCCCAACAAATATGTGGTTATGAGAAAATACTTTTGGCGTTTTCATCATTCTCGTTCCCATTGGATACGGAACAAATAAACATTATGACTTTATTGAACGGGTTTTGGACGTGTACGGTACCCATTCACCAGGAAGAACAACTTTTTTTGAAAATGAATGCTCGATTTTGGAGACTCTGTTAGAATTTTACCAATTAATTGCAATTAATTGATTGTTTTGTTTGCAATATCAATTTAATTGATTGTTTTCAAAATAATTGATTATTTGTCAAAATCAATTTTAAACACCCCTGAAGCATACATAAGCGGGTACTCAGGCCAGTGTGATTTTCAATTTTTGCTTGCAATCTAATGTAGAATAGAAATGAAATGTACAAACTTGAATTTCTGTAAATCTGTATAGTGTAATTATAATAACAATTTCTTTAGATGCAAAGATGAAATGGAAGATTGTAAGAAATGCTCTCATACTGACTCTATCAAGCGTTCTTTCCATATAGATCAGCTTAAACGCTCTGGAACGATGCCATTTAAATGTGATGAATGTGATTATGCATGTTCACAACGTTGCGTTCTCATAAGACATCAGTTTAAGCACTCTGGCTTAAAGCCTTTTAAATGTGATAAGTGTGATTATAAATGTTCATGGCTTTCTTCTCTCAAATTACATAAACGTAGGCACACTGGTTTAAGGCCTTACAAATGTGATAAATGTGATTATACATGCTCACTGCTTAGTTCTTTCAAAATTCATCAGTTTAAGCACTCAGGCATGATGCCTTTTAAGTGTAATAAATGTGATTATGAATGTTCAGTACGAGCTAGACTACGGAGGCATCAACTTATTCACTCAAATTTAAAGCCATTTCAATGTGAACAATGTGATTATGAATGTTCAAGACTTGATAGACTTAAGTCTCATCAACTGAGACATTCTAGATTAAAGCCATTCAAGTGTGATAACTGTGATTATACATGCTCACTGCTTAGGTCTTTCAAAATTCATCAGTTTAAGCACTCAGGCACGATGCCTTTTAAGTGTAATAAATGTGACTATGAATGTCCAGTACGTTATAGACTTCGGAGACATCAACTTATTCACTCAAATTTAAAGCCATTTCAATGTGAACAATGTGATTATGAATGTTCAAGACTTGATAGACTTAAGTCACATCAACTTAGACATTCTAGAGATAAGCCGTTTAAATGTGATAAATGTGAATATGAATGTTCACGAAGAGATCAACTCAAACTGCATCAATTTAATCATGCTAATAAAAAGCCATTTCAATGTGATAAATGCGAATATGAGTGTTCCCGGCTTCATTCTCTTAAACGGCATCAACTTACACACTCTGGTTGGAAACCCTTGAAATGTGATAAATGTGATTATAAATGTTCACATCTTAGTTCACTAAAAGCACATCAGTTTAAACACTCTGGATCTGGATCAATGCCATATAAATGTGATCAATGCAACTTTGGATGTCCAACTAGTAGTGGTCTAAAACGGCATCAGTTCCAGCATTCTAATGAAAAACCATTCAAGTGTGATCGATGCAAATTTTCATGTTCACGAAGGGGAAATCTTAATCAACATCATCGATTTAAGCACTCTGGTTTAAAACCATATAAATGTGATAACTGTGATTATGAATGTACAACCGCTTATCATATGAAGCGTCATCAGTTTGTTCACTCTGGCTTAAAACCATTTAAATGTGATAAATGTGATTATGCATGTCGAGATTCTAGTTCTCTGAAATCACATCAATTTAGACACTCTGGCTTTATGCCTTATAAATGTGATGAATGTGATTATGAGTGTTCATACCGTAGTTCTCTCAAATCACATCAGCGTAGACACTCTGGATTAAAGCCTTATAAATGTGATAAATGTGATTATGAGTGTTCATACCGTGCTTCTCTCAAATCACATCAGCGTAGACACTCTGGATTAAAGCCTTTTACGTGTGACAAATGTCATTATCAATTTTCACAGCTTGTTGAACTTGAAAGGCATCAGCGTAGACACTCCGGTTTAAAACCCTTCAAATGCGATAAATGTGATTATGAATGTTCAAGAGCTGATTCCTTAAGGAAACACCAGTCTAAGCATTTATAGAAGTTTGGTATTTAATAAATGCTATTATAATTATAGCGATTTCGAAGCGTTTCGAATAAATGATTGTGTTATCTATTCGTTCAATGTGTAAAAGTATACTATGAAAAATGTTGTCATTATTGTATGCTTTGTTTTCAATTTATTGTAATATAGATAGGTCTAATTTTAAAATAATCAGATGCAATGACAATTGCTCTTCTAAAATATTTTAGAAGAAATTCGATTGTTTAACCTTAAACTAAACTGTCTGAGGATTTTTGAAAATTTTTCATGATCATGTAAAAAACTTTTAACGCTTATAGCTCAAAAACTTTTGACAGTCTCTAATTAGAAAGCACTACGTGATAGAGGAAAATCTGCTTTCTTTTTTGCGCTAAATCCACGACCCAACTCTCTGCACGTGTTTGAGATATCTTTACCCACATCAAGAAACATTCAAAGTGGCAATTATAAAAGAATAGGTGAAGTATAGTACACTAACAAAAAAATAAATCAAAATTTAAATTATTGAAAAAGATAAGCAAAAAACATTAGTTTCTACATGGATTTCAACAAAATTCTCCCCCAAATATGATAGCCTTCAAATAAGTGTCATTGATGTTCAAAAAATCCACAGGTTCTTTCAAATTCAATGGGTTCAAATATCTACTATAATCTGTAAACATCATCAGCCGGCCTGGGCTGGTATCTACTGGCCTGCATGCCACTTGGAAAGTTTCAGGAAAAGTTAGTGAGTTTAGCAGCCAAAATTAAAAAAGACTTCTTATTTTATCTGATCAGAAATGAATATTTTAGTTAGTTTGGTAGGAACTATTTTATTTTTCAGCAGGCTACTCATAAACAATCTTCATGATAGTGTACTTCTGTTGTATTAGCGGTTAAATTGTTTGAGTGGCGTTTATATTGCTTCTAGTGTTTAATATAATCCTTCTAAAATCATTTTAAATCAAAACAAAATGCTTTTTTTCTATTGTATATATTTAGTAAATTTTTAAAAATAATTAAAATTTGAATTAATGCATAACTCCTTAATTGCTATAAGTTGAGAATACGAATTTTTTTTCATTCGAAATTCATTTTGTTTATATTTTACAAATTTTTCTTGGAATATATATATATATATATATATATATATAAAAGCTGGAGTTGGGCGGACGGGTATGCGGCAAAATTTTACTAAAGTGGTTGCCCATTTGGAAAAACACGTTTTAGTTAAGAAAGATTGAAGCAAGAGATTGGAAATTTTGAAATTGTAAAAGTATTTTCCTACATCAAAGTTCCTTCCCTAATGCGGGTACGCTTACTTCCATTGTGCAAAATTCATGCTTTAAATACGAGACTAGAAAAAATAATTTATAAATATAATAAATTATCATCAATAAACTTGAATTATGATCGGAATTTTATTGAAAATTCTTCAATTATTTTATAGCAGCAATAAAAATTCACTTTTGGCTCCGAGTAAAACATTTCTGGTATGGCTAAGAAACAGTTTTTTGCAATTTGGGCTGCATTAATAAAGGCAAATTTTAAATTACTTAAAAACGAAATTGAATTTAAGGTTTAATTAGCCCTCTTGTGGATGAATTTTGTAGTACGAGTACAAAATATTTCTGAGATTAAATTGAAGCAATTTTAGCTCTATTTTTGGTTTTAATCAAAGACTCAAATGACTCATTATGGAAATAGTCTAAGTGCAAGGGTTCAATGACCTATATTTACATGGTTGTTTTCAGCAACAGCATATTAATAAAGAAATCTTATCACATACACATGCTATTATATATATTAAGGTTGGGCAATGCATTCACTAATCAAAACGAAATCAATGCGGATGTTAATAATCAAATCCAAATCGGCTAAATTATATCGATTATGAATATGATTTGATAACTGTCTACTGTAAAAATAAAGATGCTAGTAACACATAATCGTTTTAGAAGGAAATGAGTCAAACAATCATGAACAAACCCAATAAAAATTTTTGTTTGTAGCAAATTGAATTACAGTTGAATTTGTAATAAACACGTTACACTATTGAATTTGAATTCAAAATTAAATCAAATTTAAGTAGTATTCAATAACAGCTAAAGAAGAAAAATATGTACCTATATATTTAATGTTTTTAAAACAATAACTGGGGCGCGCAAACCTGATTAAAATCAAAATGATTTTTTTCGGTTAAAACATATTTGCAAGATTCTATTAGATATAAAAATGTTAATTTTGCGGATAGTTAGCATGGTTGTAAAGCCAAAAAAGTCTAAAATAATGTATAAGCTGAAAACTTCGTTTTTATGTCAAAACTGAAAATCAACTATTAATCCAAGGGCGTCTAAATAGAAGTCTTTAATTAAATTATTTTTTGCAAAAATGCTTATCAATATTTGATTTCAAATATAAGTAAATATTATAATGTTAATATTGAACGAAGTATTTCCCGTTCAGAAAAGTATTAACCTAAAGGCCTTCTTTTTCTTTTAAAGCTCAATATTATATTTTGTTATATGTAAGCACAGAGATGGAAATCAGTCGGAAATGACCACCGGACCGGATCTCGGCACCTATTTTTCACTTCACCCCTCAAAACCTGTCACTTGTTTCTCTGGTCTGATCATACCGTCTGGAATTTTCTCAAATCTCAATTTGCGAAAGCACGTGACATTTACCATAATTATGATTGAAAACACACTGTAACTTACAAAAAGTTCACTTTTGTTCACTGTACGGTTCTGCGAAAAAGTTAGATCACATATACAATTTATTAACGTGGGTCAATAAGTTGTTTTTTTCATCAATTCAAGTGCATAACGTAATAGTGCTACAAGCAGTGAACGTCGAGTGAGTGGTGTAAATTCTGTAAATAAGAGCTCTACGGATCTAAGTATCTAAACAATAAAAGCATTTTGAATTATAACTCTTCATTTAACTTCTACCGCTATGCTATATTGCAAATTAATCGTAATACAGTATGACCTCATTATTAACGGGGGTTACGTTCCTTACCCCTCCGCGAATAGCGAAAAACCGCGAATATTGCATGCAGTTTTAAAGCGTATATGTATGATATTATATACATTACCAAATGTTTCCTAAACACTCTAAAGATACTTCTGCTCATTAATACAGTAAAAATCTAACAGTATTGCAGACGGTTATATATTTTACAATAATACATACGGTTATTTATTTCTCTGTAATGATAATGTAAACACATTTTATTTTTTTACTTCAATATTATACATGTATTTTAATAAAAATAGAAAAGAGGGGACAATATCTTTTATTACCGAAACACTGGAGGAGAAAACTCATAATAGATTTGCACATATTGGAACTTTTCTTAACCTGCGAATATGCGGGGCGGCAAAAGGCGAGCCGCGAATAGGCGAGGTCACACTGTATAGTAATGATTTAGAACTTATGGAAATTGTTAGTCAAAATGCGCATTGCCCACTTTGCCTTTAAAAACACAAACCTATGAGATCTCATAATTGATTATTAGATTATATCTTCAGGGAAACGTCACGTTAAATTAAGTATGGGGGAGGAATTTTTACATTGGCAGCCTTATTGTGATAGCCCGATCAACACGGCGTTATGCTCTGCTTATTAATTAGGCTTAAAACTAAAATTCAAAATTATTACTAACAATGATTGGAAATAATCATAGTGTGCCATTAATCTATCACGGAATAATCATTTACATAGGATTACCAATATTCAAACAAAACATGTTTTTAATACTTGCAAAATTAAAAGTATTGAGTGAAGTGTCTATTAAAAGTATTGAGTGAAGTGTCTCGATTTTTTTGGTTTCTATCTCTAAACGAATAATGAGATATTTAGGGTTAATCGGATAACTTAAACGCGTGTGCGTTCATTACACGTTCTTTCAGCTGTACAAATGCATTATGTAATGCAAAAACGGGCCGAAACTAATGCCGGGCACAACCAGTCAAAAAGTGCATTTAACCTATAAATACGGTGAAACCAGATAAAGCAATCAAAACCAGTACAATATAATTTGAGAATCGGTAAGAGCCGGTACCCACATTAGGGTAATTCGACTGTCAGACCAGTCAACACTGGTCACCAGTCAGGTGACCCGGACCGGTCATGGTCACCAATTGAGGGTAACACTTCCATATCTGTGGAAGCAGTACTTTACAACACACATTGTTTTGGAGGAAATACAATCTGAAAATCACTCAACGCTAAAATTTTCATAGTCTTATGTTTATAAGAGCAAATAAGAAATACATGTTTAAAGCAAGCTTAGTTTTCAACATTCGAATCGATAATCGAACTTTTCAATGCTAATCGAATTGAATTCCAAGGTTCGCATCACCCAGGCCTAATTTATATATATATTGGGTCTTATTTGCAAATATATTCCTACATGTAAAGTAGTTAATTCTTTATTTTGAAGATTTACAGCTATTGAATTGAGAAAACATTATTGAAGGAACTGAATAGGCTGTGCTTTTTGACAGGCTAGACAAAACATAAATTTACTATTTTGTATATCTGCTCCTCAGTATCATAGTTTTCTAATTTCAGTTCAACCTAACAAAATGGAAGCAGCATAATTAATGTTTGTGTTATAAATTACTAACAGTAAATTATTTTCCCTACACCTATGCAGCAATCTGTTGGACTTTAAAAGACTAGCTTTCATGTGTATAAATATAAACCTTAAAGCTTTGTGACCTCATAAATCATTACCATTTTTTGGCAAACATGATTCGATTTTGAATAAATTGCAAATATAAAATCGTTCTATAATAAAAAATAAAAATTGAAGCCCCCTCCCCCCTTCGAAATTTTCTAGAACTGCGTTTGTTGGGATTACACATTTATTTATTAGTAACATTATGATGTAAAACGAAAACATAAATACACATGTAGAAATTTTATTTTTAATTAAGGAAAGCCTATTTTAATATGAATTGAGAAAATAACCACACCCTAAGTGATTGCTATAACTCGAAAACACTTTAAGATTGGCAGAAACAAAAATTACTCCAGTATAACAATAATAAAATCTTTCAGGGCGTCTTTAATCATTGAAGGACAAACTTGTTACTAAGTTTCCCATAACAAAAGGAAATTTCTTGACATTGTCTTTTTGCATTATGCGTATGTTTTACTAGTTTTATTCTCTATCCGTACCCACCTCACCATTAACATTGGTACCAATAGCAGCACTACCCGCAAGTAGCGGCGGGAAAAAGCCGCTCAGCCCTTGTCGAGCCCCTTTGGCTACACCCTTGTCTGGAAGGAGAACATTATCACCCCAAATTCTGTAGTTAGCTCATAGTGCAATGCTTCTCTAAAAATAGACTACACTCTTTATAAATACAGTCACCAACCATTGAGAAAAATATGTTATCCTTAAAATCGCTGTGAGTAATTGACATGAAACGGAACAATTTAGAACCCCTTTATAACATGTAATCAGATTCCATTAAAGGAATTTCGGAAAAATAATTTTTTCTATAACTTATGCCAAACAAAAAATATGCTAGATGTCTCAGTAAAATGCATGGGGCCTATAAAGTCCCAATATCCCCAAAATCTAACAAACATTTCTTTTGAAGAAGAGCAGCACTACAATGCACATTGCCTTGTCATTCAGAAAGATTTCCTGACGGTAGAAAAATGCATGCCAATTTAGAGCAATTGCTAAAAATATTTTTTATGCCATGTATTAAGATAGCACGCGAAATCAATTTTCGTACGTCAACGCGCGACAGAAATTTTTCGTAGCAAGTAAATATTTTGTGTAATGGTCAGTTTTCAATATTGACATTCAGTTGAGTTTCAGTTCAGTAAATAATTATTTAATAATAAATGTGACGCATAGGGCGATATATGGGGAACCTAACTTAAATTTTTAAAAATGTGATGACGTCATGAGATGCAGTTTTTTGCTGATTCCAAATCAAAAAAAATTTTTTCGAACCATTCATTATTTCAAAAGATTTTAATATATTTATTATAATTATTTCAATATTTTTAATATAGCATATACATCTCTATCAGCCAATCATATTGAAGCATTAATGTAACATACATATGTAATTTAGCAATAATGCTGTATCGTAACTTGGATTCTTGGAATAATGAAGAAAACAGCAACTTCTTTGATTATCCTTGTATGTATTTTTGGAAAACCTTAAAAGGTTGTTCATTAATGCAAGCTCGGTAGAAGTTAAGATTTTATAACAAACTAAATGTTTATTAATAACTGGAAAATAGTGTCATTCTTTTTTTTTCTTATCTATAAACTAAATAATTGATGTCTGGTATGGAGATGTCTTTCTTTTGAATTTAATATCTATTTGAAAAAGTCTATCAGAAATATAAAGTTTCGTATCACTAATGTGTTAAATATTGAATTCAGTGTTAGAAAATAAACAACCTTATATTTCATGCTCTTAAACAGGAGAGATTGAAGTATATTCTAGCATCGCGCCTAAAGTGCATACAATGGTAAACGTCTATATTGTTTTTTCAGTTAAAATACTTCTCATAGCAGATTAATAGAGTAGACATAAGACAGCTAATCAACGTGGGACAATCGGATAGGACCAAAATTACTTTTGGGATAAAAGTTATCATGGGGCAGAGAAATTTTGCATAATGAGAAGCCTGAATTGATGAAAATTAAATTCAGTGCTTGTGTGAAATTTTACAACCTTACCCAAAAAGCCATTTGAACTTTTTTAGTGCACATCCATGATGACGTAAACGTAATGATTTCTTTCATACCCACGGTATAACATTATCAGCAAAGTTTTCATCGAAAGTATATGCACCTCTTTAGAGTTTCCCATGCATACTATAATTATTATATTGCTCAATCAAACAAGCAGACGTTTCCTTACATTTATCATGACTATCATCGCTCAATATGTCGAAAGAGTCAATATCTCTTTCTTTTACTAAATTTTCGAACATGTGTATGAATTCATGGGCAATGACCCATCCAAGTGCACCGAATATTTGTGAAGAGGTGCAATTAGCATGATAAAATGGTTTCCGAAAAATACCATTATGAAATAAAGCCATGCTTGACTCAGAGTAAATAGCGTTAACTTCATATGGCTTAATTCGCCGTTTACTTGAAATAGAATTTTGGTAGGCCTCAACTTTTATCTTGTTCCATAAATTCATATTGTTTTGAAAGTATGAACGAGTATCAATGTTAAGCTTTCCCATTTCGTTTTCAATGTGACTCTCATTAAGTAAATGTTCTGGTTTTCCTAGTGTTTTGCATTTTTAGATTTAACGCTGCCCGTGCCCGCTCTGCGCCCCTTTATCTTACAATGCCCGGAGCCTGCTCGCCTGCCCGTTGAGAAAATCACAAAATACTTCGAAATTGAATCAAAATGCACAAAGTGCTTTACCCGTGCTTGCACATTTCAAACTTCTGATATGGCTTTCTTCATTTCTGTCATTTTATTACTGAAATGTACAACAAAATTTAATTATTTTTGCGGTTAAAGCATAAATTTCGCGGCAAATTATTAAATTTCTTTTTAAAAGTAGAAAAAACATTTTGTCATTACAGCAGATTATCTTATGATTTTATTTGAGCGGGCATAATATATGCCCGGTTATTTGAGCACCCGATACCCGCCCACCTGGTCACATCAATGCCCGGACCCCGCCCTCCCTTCTGCCCTGCGGGCACTGGCGGCCGGTCGGGCTCGGGCATACCAGCAAAACACTAGGTTTTCTCCAAGTCATTGTTATGTTTTCGAATCTTTCCAGAACAGATACTTGACTTTCAATGTCTAGACATGAAATCTTAAGGACATTCTTTTTAAATGCGCTTTGAATTCTTTCAATAACAACATCTATTAGCACTGGATCTAGTTCATTGTTCTTCAAGTATTCAAGGCTGAGAACGCTTTCCATTTGTTTATTTTCAAGTATTATGTACATGGGGAATTCCGAACGCGGCTCCTTCATATATCTTTTAATGCGATACCCCTGAAGTAGTTGAACAAACCGATTCCGATAAAAGCGTAATTCACTAGAAGTCCATTCCAGCAATTGACAAACTCCAACCCAAACAACGTAATTGTGCAATGTGTCAGAATTTTCTGACACAAAGAGAACATCTAGTTTACGAAAAAACGAGAGCTTTGAGATTTTTACATATTCAATATCATCAACGGAAACACTAGTCGCTTCTAATAATGATATAATTATGTCTTTAAAATTGAAATAATCTAGTGAATTTGGAATAGAATTCATGTCGTTAACTTTAATATCAATTGCATTCTCGCTAAGAGGAGATCCTAAAATTCTAAAGATCTTTTTAATAAGATCTTTATAGAAATTATGCACAAATCTATTCTCGATATTTATATTTCCTGTTATATTTAAGAAGTATTTTGAAGAACCCAGAGTTGCTATAAACGGCCATACTCTGACTACCTTTGTTTGCTGAATGTGATCAAAATCAATTGTCATGAAACCCATAAGGAAATATTTTGTAAGAACAGTTTTTCGGCTCATTTTGAAATCTGAAGTATTAGCCTCTGCAGCACCAAGAAATGATGTTTTACCAAGACTA
Source organism: Hofstenia miamia (assembly GCA_900660155.1). Taxonomy (NCBI): domain Eukaryota; kingdom Metazoa; phylum Xenacoelomorpha; order Acoela; family Hofsteniidae; genus Hofstenia; species Hofstenia miamia. The sequence goes on along the minus strand of CABFPE010000070.1, from coordinate 222,904 downwards.
TGGATAAAATCAAGAAGCAGCTTTTCCCCATTTTTGTCCATTGCTATTGACTCATTAATGCAAGAAACGTAATAATCGTAAACTGACCTCTGGCGTTAGATAGAAATTTCTGACCAGGGTTTCACATTCAACTATTGTATGCATTTTATTTATCACAATTACATAATTGTTCATTTTTATATATCTTACGCAAAAAACGTACTATCCAACTAGATCTTGGATCAAAATCAGAAGAATATGTTAAAAAATGTATAACTTATTTAATAATGAATATTGGAATAGAACTTATTCCTCACAAACACCAAATGAAATGTTCAACCCTTTAAAAGTTTAAAAGTTGTTATCTTATCAAAATGTATTTTTGATCAAAACAGTTTGTCGAATGACTTCTTATCCATTCAATTATTGTAAATGTAAGATATATGATACCGAATTTAAAAATGTTTTTGAACTAATATAAATTTTTTGTGTAACAATACATTTACCATAATTTACCATAATTTTTTTCTAACACCATATCCCACGTAGCCAACCACTGGTGGGCTACCAGTTTCAGAAACTGTCGGCTACCAGGTGTGATTTGGCCACCTGTGCATCAGTGGCAAATTGATGGGCCACTCATGGCTGAAGGAAATACTAGCAAGCTTAGCATTCATAATAATTTTAATTTGGTAATGGAAAATAGAAAGAATTGTTTATTATAAAATATAACACCAGGCATAATAAAAATGCCCAATATAATTTCCAATAATTAAAAATAATTTTTACCCAATTTTAAAGATTCATATAGGCAATAATTTTAAGGTCCGGGAATAATCATGATTAAATTATTTTGAGATTCCATTCTGCTCACATACCTTAAAATTTTTGCGAGCAGAAAATTACAAAAAAGCTCTTCACAATGAATTTGATATATTTATGAGATATATGAAGCATAATAATGAATAATATTTTACTTGCAAGCATTAACTTATATATTATTTATGATGTCCTTAGTGGTCCACTGGTGGAAAGCGGTGGGCGCCCATGCCAATCATTCCCCAACAGTGAACCACTGGTGGTTGCTACAATGTAGGGTAAGCTCACAAAGAAAGCTTGTAATATATTTGCTTGTATTTTAAGCACATGTTTTACGATAGTGGTATTCACACGGAAAGCGAGCTATAAATTTCTAGCGATGTATTAACATGAAAGTGTTCATAAGGAGCGTGAGCGTGTAGATGCTATAAATTAAAACAATGATATAAAATTAATTTGAGTTGTAATTAGCTTTGAAAAGTTTAATACGTAATTATTTATTACTCAATTAAATACTAAGTAAGCAAATCTCACGTTAAAAAAATTTCTATGATGGATTTTCATGCTGCGTCCTATTCGTTTATTAAGCAATATAATTTTAATGATTTTATATTTCTTCAAATATGGAAAATAAGTTTTTTAGTATAGTTATTTGAAATAAACTGATTTAAGCAAGATTTTAAAATACTACCTCTTTTAAAGCTTATAAATCAAAAACTATTAAAGCTATACTAACTTTGAAAGTACCACATGAAAGACTGAAAATTGCCTCTCCTTTTTTTCGCTCTAAATCCACGCGCTGGCCTTGTCCCATTGGTCTCGCGACCTCTGACTTTGTCCACGGCACGCCTCTATAGGCTTGGAATATCAAGCGAAACATCAAGTTTTTTTGTTGCCTCCATGGGCTCAAAACTTTTAAATACTTTAACAGACATATTCATGCCCCAAAATTTTCAAATTTTTTAATAGGCTATAAGAAAATTCTTTGTAAATGTGGAAAAACGGTTTGTCCTTAAAAATACTCCAGGCTGTTTAAGGTCATAACGACTTATGCGGAATTACTCGACCGGATAAATTTCCATATCATTCATATTATTCCTTGTGAAGTTTCTTTGGGGTCTTTCTGGGATTTCTCTTTGAAAAGCACACAAGAGCTGACTGGGAAGCTTTGGAGGTCTTCTTTGGTCTTCCGGACTTTGGGGGCAATGATGTTTTCATAAGTGAAACATCTGATGATAACCCGACAGTACTTAGAGGTTGCTCTACAAGCTGGGATATATTACGTTGACTCATCCCTTCCAAATGTTTGGAGATAATCAACTCGCGGATGGCAAGAGGTACGTAACCAGGCATCATATATGGCGAAGAAAGACTGTTATTCCAAAATAAATATACTAAAAACAGCTCAACCAATGAAATTATTTACAGATTCTCTGATTTGGTTTGAAGTGGCCGAATACATTTTTCCAAGAGAAAATTAGCTAACCACAAGCATTGTAGGATTTCTTCTTGAGATTTAAAAAAACAGTGAAAATTATTTCTCAACATTGATGAATTCCTCTTTCTGCAACACCAAATCTAATTAAAAATTACCTATGACATTCTTGGAGTCAATTTCTTGGAAATATTTATGACAAATCATGGGTAGCCAAATTATTTTTTCCAATACTGTAGTTTAAATATTGCATTTTATATTAATTAATTTTTTTGTGGTAATGGAAAATAGAAAGAATTTCTTTATTATAAACAATAACAACAAGCATACTAAAATTCCTAATATAAATTTAATTTTGAATTTTGGAAGAAATTGCAATTTTTAAACATTATTTTTTTCAATAATTAAAAATAATTTTGCCCAATTTTAAATACTCATATAGACAATAATTTTAAGGTCCGGGAATAATCATGATTAAGTTACTTTGAGATTTCATTCTGCACATATACCTTAAATTTTTTATAATAATGAATAATATTTTACTTACAAGAATTAGCTCATCTATTATTTGTGATTAAAACTAAATCAGATGTCCTTAGTGGTCCACTGGTGGAAACCGGTGGTCGCCCATGCTAATCATTCCCCAAAAGTGAACCACTAGTGGTTGCTACAATGTAGGGTAAGCTCACAAAGAAAGCTTGTAATATATTTGCTTGTATTTTAAGCACATGTTTTACGATAGTGGTATTCACACAGAAAGCGAGCTATAGATTTCTAGCGATGTATTAACATGAAAGTGTTCATAAGGAGCAATAAACTAAAAACAATGATATAAAATAATTTGAGTTGTAATCAGCATTGAAAAGTTTGATACGTAATTTTTTATTACTCAATTAAACACTAAGTAAACAAATCTCACGTTGAAAAAATTTTCATGATGGATTTTCATACGGCGTGCTATTCATTTATTAAGCAATATAATTTTAATGATTTTAAATTTCTTTAAATATGGAAAACAAGTTTTTTAGCATAGTTATTTGCAATAAACTGATTTAAGCAAGATTTTATAATACTACCTCTTTTAAAGCTTATAGATCAAAAACTATTAAAGCTATACTAACTTTGAAAGTACCACATGAAAGACTGAAAATTGCCTCTCCTTTTTTTCGCTCTAAATCCACGCGCTGGCCTTGTCCCATTGGTCTCGCGACCTCTGACTTTGCCCACGGCACGATCTATAGGCTTGGAATATCTTTGCACACATTAAGCGAAACACCAAGGTTCTTTGTTGCCTCCATTTGCTCAAAACCTTTTAAATGCTTTAAAACTAGGTATTGGGAGAATTTAAATCTTTTTCGAAAATTCGAAATTTTAAAGTAAATTTGTTAATCTATTCAATGAACTTAGCCACAGCAAATTTTCAGAATTGCATTAAATTATGTTCATTAATAGACATATTCATGCCCCAAGATTTTCATATCAATTAATATAAAATGCAATATTTAAACTACAGTATTGGAAAAAAGAATTTGGCTACCCATGATTTGTCATAAATATTTCCAAGAAATTGACTCCAAGAATGTCATAGGTAATTTTTCATTAGATTTGGTGTTGCAGAAAGAAGAATTCATCAATGTTGAGACATAATTATCAATGTTTACTTTAAATCTCAAGGAGAAATCCTACAATGCTTGTGGTTAGCTAATTTTTTCTTGGAAAAATGTATTCGGCCACTTCAGACCAAATCAGAGAATCTAAATAATTTCATTGGTTGAACTGTTTTTAGTTTACTTATTTTGGAAATACCTAATAACAGTCTTTCTTCGCCATATATGATGCCTGGTTACGTACCTATTGCCATCCGCGAGTTGATTATCTCCAAACATTTGGAAGGGATGAGCCAACGTAATATATCCCACCTTGTAGAGCAACCTCTAAGTACTGTCGGGTTATCATTAGACGTTTCACTTCTGATAAAACATCATTGCACCCAAAGTCCGGAAGACCAAAGAAGACTTCCAAAGCTTCCCAGTCAGCTTATGTGTGCCTTTCAAAGCGAAATCCCAGAAAGACCCCATCGAAACTTCACAAGGAATGGGCTGACAGTCACCGTTTGACGGCAAGAACATCCTGAATAAGTATTCAATTGGGACTTTTGTGGCACCCAGAAAGCCATTCTTAACCGCAAAGGACATTACTACGGCTGAGGTGAGTCAATATAATGAGAGAAAATGCATCTAAACATTGGTTTAATGTTATATTTTCAGATTAGTCAAGGTTTGAGCTATACTCATCAAAAAGAATCTTGGTAAAGTTGATAAAGAGACCAACTGCGCGGAAGTTCCGATTATTGGCTCAATTTACACGGGGACCATAAAGTATGGTGGGAAGTCTGTCATGGTATGGGGCGCAAAATTGTCCACATCACTTGTACTCTCTGAAGCTCTCAATATGCTCGGATTCTAGAGAAGGAACTCTTGCAACTCCTTACAAGTGATTCAATATATCAGCAGGATGGTGCTCAATGTTATACTTCAAAAGAAATGAAAAACTTCTTCCATAATAACTTAACTTTATCGAAAATATGTGGAAAGAGGTTAGATTTCGGATTGGACAGAATACTTTTCACACTGAAGACGAGCTGTGGAGCGCAATAAAGAAAGAATTGTATGGAATTCCCAACAGTTTTATTGAAAGACTTTTTGCTTCAACCCCTGATTCCTTGAAGCTGTTATTAAGTGACACCCTACAAAATATTAGAAGAGAGAATTTTGTTGCTAATTGCTTATATTGCGTCAATTATTAATTTATGTATCTTATTTTGAATTTACTTTTTTGGATTTGTTCATTTGTTAGTTTTTTTTTCAGATGGCCGAATACAAATTTTCTAATTTTTATTAAAAATTAATAGCCATTGTAATTCTGTTTTATGGTATTAGACACAGGTTTTCCCTTCTCAAAGTAACACTTAGTTATAATCTCATGCACACTATCCAATGGATGTTCATTATTTATTCAAAATAGCAAGTTGGTCGAATACATATTTCCAGTACTGTATTTATCAATAAAAACTTTGCTATTGGTTACATTTGACACATTGTTCTGATGCTATAAAATCGTATTTTTGCCATCAGTGGCCCACTAATTAGCCACCAGTGTTGGCCACGTGGGAAGGCTACAGTTAGACTATACGATTGGTGAGGGGTGATCTGTCACATTTTGGTAAAATTGCAAAGCACGTCTAACCACCAAGATAATTAGCGACGTGACGTGTTGCAATCGAGCGCCTACTAGTATTCACATTTTCATAGCAAGTGCAAATATAATGGGTGAGATTCATCATTAATTTTGATTGGCAGTATTGAGCGCGTCATTCGATTATACGCATCAGCAAAACTGAAGTGTCTCCTTTCAGATAATCGAGCGTTCGGAAAACGAGGTTCGTGTAATTGAGCGTCTACATATTGACATTTTCAAATTTAATAGGTGAGATATCATCATTAATTTTGATTGGCTGGCATTACCAATCGCGCGCTTATGTTATTAGTACATATTAAACGTAGTCATTTCCCTCTACACTGCTAAATGTCTGCTAATGCCAATGACTGCTTTCGTAATATTCAAAAATATTTTTCAACAGCAGAATTTCAGAAGTTGGGATTTTATGATAAACTGCAGTATTCTAACCTAAAAAAGAATTACGATGAAATGCTCAACTCTGGAATTTTAGTTCGGCCGCCTGACTTCATGAATTTAGAACGGTAACTTTCAAATTTTTTATAATACAGTGCACTCTCGATTTAACGTCACTTTTGGGTGGAGATTTTGCTAAAAAATATTTACAAAACTTTACTGTACATATGCATTGCTAACACTAGAACGCCCAAGGCTCTCAAAATTGACTGTCTGCAACATTGATATAACTGACATTTAACTAGTTCTCTGTGACTAGTTGTCCCAAATTGGCTGAATTTTTTTTTCTTTGCCCTAGTGAATTGAGCAATATCATTTATGTGCCTCTATATCTTTATTGGAATCAGGGATCGTTAGATTTTAATCGCGATTAATCGTATGAAAAAAAAATTGGCGATAGATTAATCGTAATCGCTGCTGCCAGAAGATTAATAATCGCGATTAATCGTCGATTAATCTACTTCTGAATAAAAATATTCAAAATACAATGTATCAATTGAAAGATATTCAAAATAGAAAATATCAACTATTATTGTTATTTGAGATTATTTCCTGAAGTCATTTTACTCCGCATGTGCTTGTTAGGGTAAAGAAATTTGGATCTCTAGGTTGAGGGGTAATAGACGATTTGGTAATCAGATAGAGCATAACCAGCTTTGCTGAACAGTCTCTCAACCTGATTAGAAGTTGGCGTGATAAAATCGAGGATCCTTATATATAGAATTAGGCGACATTCAACGCATCCTAGGTATGTTAAATGCCTAAGGCCACGGTTGGACTAGTGATTGTTTTAAAAGTGATCTATCACATTTGAAAGAATTGCATGTCTAACCACCCGAGATAATTAGCGACGTGACGATCACAAAGAAATCGAATGAGCATGATTTCTTAGTGATCGTCACATCGCTAATTATCTCGGGTGGTTAGACGTGCGATTCAATCAAAATTTGATAGATCACTTTCGAACCAATCACTAGTCTAACTGTGGCCTAATCATCACGCTCCTCTTCTATGTCCGGTGTTAAGGTTTTCTTTTGTAAAACATATGACACAAAAATAGTGGCCACAGATAAGATCAAACCGAAAATGATAACTAAATGCATAAGCATCAACTTAATTAGAATAATCTAGATTAATCGAGCACACTGTTTACGATTAATCTAATCTACTTGACCAGCACGATAGATTAATCCATGCGATTAATCTCGATTAATCGCTGCGATTAATCTCGATTAATCGCGTTGACGATTAATCATGTTGGATCCCTGATTGGAATCACCAATTATGTTAATTTGGAAAGTTACACTGCATTAATAATGGCTGAACGGTACCCGAAAAAGGGGGTGAGGGGAAGGGTAAAAGAATTTTTGTTCTGGTTCTTGATTATTTTGATTATGAATATGGCAAATCAGTTGTTTCCGATTTTCATGAGAAAATTATTTCCTTTTCAATTGAAAGCTCATCTGATGAATGAGACTTACAAGGATATATCACATTCAACAGTTTCTTTATTGCAAGAACTACACATTGTTTCTTTCCGCATTTAATACAGTACTTCATACTAGGGTTAGTGTCAAGCCTAAGACGAGATCAGCAACTATTATGGTGTTAAATGTAATGCAGAAGAATAAATAAAGCTTACGATTTCGCAGACTTTGTATATAGGAAGAGTGATTACAGGATAGAAACTTGCTATTCTTGTTCAGTTCTGGTAGGCTTTGTGTAAACTTTGAAAATTGTATGCTGTAGTAGCTAGTGCTTAAGCAATACAAGTGAGGAGCGATGTAATAACCAACCGTCACCGACACCAACTAATTATTATATATATATATATATATATATATATATACACATAGTGATTAGACACTGGAAATAAATAATTTTATTGAAATAATTTTAATAAATAATATTGAAATAATTTATTTTACCAACAGAAAATAAAAATAATTTATTTTTGGGAAAAAATAATTTCAAAATAATTGTGCTTTTCTGTCACTGAATATATGGTTCTTTTGCCTGCCTGGGAATTTGGCATTTTTATCGCTGAGGCACAATTTATTTGTTTACAGACAAGGCTCGTTGCTAGCTCTCACGTTATTCAGTGCATTAGCGGTCAACCTGCGGCGGCTGTGCAAACTGCATCATCAGCGTTGCAAACAACCAACCAATCAGGCGCAACTAGAAATATTCAGTTCTGCATTGCGTATAGCATTGTGACTTACAATTTGAGTGCTAGCATATCAATATGCCTCCACGAATGGATAAGCAGATCGTTGAGCATTATTTTACGGAAGTTGAAAAAGTGGAGTATGTTTGCAAGTGCGGCCGTAAACGCAAAGAACGCCCGAATACAGGGTATGCAAACCTTTTAAACCATATTACCGTCGATCACCCGGATTATCTAAAGGAGTTGTCAGACAAAAGTGGTTTACAAAGTGCTTGTATTGAAACTGCTTCGAACTG
>CABFPE010000070.1:201714-213539 GCA_900660155.1 Hofstenia miamia | reverse complement strand
GTTTATTGGGTGTGCTAGTCATCGTCTCAACTTGGCTGTAAAAAGCCAATTAGAAAAACACGAGCCGACAATCGAAAAAGTAGCTAGACTCATGAAGGCCATCAGTACTCTAAAAGAAGCAGCAAAGCTCCGACATAAGACATTTCTTCATCCCGTTCTTCGAAATGCTACAAGGTGGTCTTCAACGTTTGCAATGATTAGGCGATATTTTGAATTGACACCGTTCATTGACAGCACAGACCTGAATATGGCTGTTTTGTTACTTTCGACGACAGAGGCGCTAGAACTGAAAACCTTATTCTCAGCACTCCAAAAAATTAATTCTGTCACACTTAAATTACAGGAAGAAGATATTAACCTTGGGGATGTGCGCATACTCTTCGATTCTTTGATAGAAGAATTTCCACTATTCCGAAATTATCTCGAAAAGAACTCGACTATCGTTCATTCACCACTACTGGAGAATGCTATCAGCAATTCTATACTAGGTGAAAATTTGGCTCATGATGAAACCGATATTCTGGCGTCTGTTTTTGGAGAAAATGAAATTTCTGTTGTTCCTGATCAGCCAAACTCGCTTAACTTTGCTGAAGTTGCTTTGAAAAAAAGAAAGTCTCCGCTTCATGTCATTTAAGTTGGGTGCCGCCAACTTCCAACCTGGTCGAGCGTCTGTTCAGTTCAGCTAAGCAAGTCATGAGGCGGCATCGCAAAAACATGACACCCATGCATTTGGAAATCGTCAAGTTCTTGAAGGTTAACAGGCGATTTTGGGATTCCTCAGTGCTGGATTTGGTTATCAATAAAGAAACTGCCGAGTAACTTGAAAATCATTGAATAATGTTTTTATCTTGTGTGCTGTAATTTTGAAAATAATTGCAAAAAAAATAATAATAATTGCAATTATTTATTTTTTGTTCTTAAAATAAAAATAATTTATTTTTGGTTCAAAATATATTTCAATAAATTATTTCCAGTGTCTGATAGTGATGCATTTATGGCACCAAAAAGGTTACAAAGTTATCAAAGTTATATTAAAAGTATTTCTATTGCACAGTGTAATAACTTATTCTAATAAGCAAAAATGTAAGTTTTGCTAATTTATCAGCATAATAATTATAACCTTAACCCCAAAACATATTGCAAACCATAGTCCTAACTCCAAACCTAAATCTAACCACAACCTTAATCCTAACCCAACCTATCCTCAACGCAACCCCAACCCAAAACAAAACTCAAAGCCTAAGTTAAACTCTCCCCTAACATTAACTGTAAGCCAAAAATGAACTATCCTACTAGATCTTGGATCAAAAACAGAAGAATATGTTAAAAAATTTATAACTTTTTTAATAATGAATATTGGAATAGCGATTATTCCTTACAAACACCAAATGAAATGTTCAACCCTTTAAAAGTTTTTGTCTTATCAAAATGTATTTTTGTTCAAAACAATGACTATTTATCCATTCAATTATTATAAATGTAAGATAGATATATGATACTGAATTAAAAAATTTTCTTGAAATTAAATATAAATTTTTTATGTGTAGCAATACATTTTTGGATTTCCATGGATGCCATATTTTTAAAGGCTCGCCATCAATTAAATTCCCATAATTTTTTCTATCATTCTATCATACTGATAATTATAAATTGAAATGAAACTGTTTTTTCTGATACTGGGTTGTTGGTATTAAAAGTTTCTATTTTTTTGAATTTAAAATTGAATTTACCCATATTTTCAAAATTTGTTTGAAATATTTTCGATATCCTTCTTGTTCTTGTATGTCTTACAGTCGTATTATCATATTTAATTGCTTTCCCAATGTTTTTATTAAAAAAATTGCATTTTTAGCTAGATTTCTTTAGTTCTTTGAAGTAATCATTTACCTTATCTTAGATTCGTAATTTGATTTGCAGCCCTGTTTGATTAATTGCCGAGCCTGCTTCTAATTAGTTCAATTAAGTTTGATTGATTCCTTTTCGCAAGTTCAAAAAGTTTACTTTTATTAATCTTCAGAAGACCAAGGGTCGGTAATGACCACCAGACCGGATCCGGCCGCCCTTAATTTCTCTACACCGGTCAAAACCGGACCCTTTGAGATGTGTCTTCGGTCATACCCTTCTGATTTTCTCAAATCTCAATTACTGTGAAGTACAAATTGGCTTTGTTTTAGATATATTAATTTTATTAATCTTAAAGAATCGTCTCGAATTCCATCTTATAATTTCAATTAGTAGATATAGATGTCTATCAATTGCAATTCAAGAGTTCTTGACAGAATTTTTATCGAGATATGTAGTTTGAGTCGATTTTATACTATGTTTTTCTTGCTCTAATTTATATGTATTTGATAGGTTGCAATACCATGCAGAGGGATCATATAGTAATGTAGAGCGATTTACTGATATATACAAATGTCTCTTTGTGCTTCTTAAGATTGGCACTTCATTTTTAGAACTTTTTTAATGCATGTTTTTCTTCATTTGAAATATGTTCATTTCATGAAAGGTTATTACTAATGTAAACCTCGATATCCTTCATTGTATTTATGGAAGAGAATTTAGTACATTTGTAAACATGTCACTCTTAACAACCTTGATAATTTGTAGTTTCTTTTGATTGAATATAAATTCATATCTCAATAAAAATCTAGTTTCTACATGTTTAAAATTGGCAGTGTTGGTCAATTTAAATCACTCGATTTAAATCATTGATTTAAATGGAATGAATTGGCAAGATCTGAATTTCAGTTTATTTAAAGTTGATTAAATGATTGTATTTAAAATTTAAAAAATAGTAGTATCAAAAGGATTTTTAATATTTACTACCTTGGAAGATTGTCTGGCTAAAATTGAAATTTAGATCAAAAATCTGATTTAAATCATAAAATTAGATTTAATTAAAAAAATTCGATTTTTTTGATTTTTTTAAATTTAAATGGGTTTTTCCCAACACTGAAAATTGAACTCATTGTGTCTGAAGGGGGTATATTATCTCCATTGTTGTCGTAGATTTCACGACAGTACTTTATCAATTGGATTGGATGATGGTCTCCTTTTGGTGAAACCAAATTTATAAATATCACTGTATATTTAAGGTTATAATTTCTCATAAATATTTTTTTAAGATGTGTGATATTTTCGATGATATGCTCATTGGTCTGTAGTTACAAATTATAGAAGAATAGCGGAAAGTATAGTAAACTAACAAAAATATTAAATCAAAATTCAAATTGTTAAATTTTCAATGTCACTTTAAAGGGTTTTAGTTTCATTAAAGGCCTTTATATCAGTACTTATAAGACAGGTATGATCTGTATATTGATAAATTAGTTTTTTACATATTGGATTATGTCATTTCTGAAACCCGTAATTTTTCTGAACAATTCTTTAAATCAAAACAAATAGGTGCTAATTTAAATAACTTAAATAAGTCATTTAAAATGTTCCTAAAACATTTTGTTCAAGTGCGGATACTTGGCAATTTACTAAATTCAAATTTTGTAAATGCAAATCCTGCCAACAAATTACTTTTATAAACACTTTTCAAACTACTTAAGTCAAATAATGTATTAATCCTTTTACTAAAATTTTAATTTTCTTATTCACACTAATTATATTATATGCTTGAATTAGGCTTATGATGGATCCTTCTGTGCAATGGAATTTAATGATACCCGTTTCATGGGAAGAGATCCTGCGACTGATTTTTTTGAATGGGAATAGGACTTATATGAGACTGCAACCATAAATGAGAAAATTTCATGAGGATATGACTAATAAAATTCTGGTCCAGAAATCCTAGTTTGAATTTAAGAAATGGAAAGTCTTACATTTTTAAGAATATTGAATCTTGAAGAATAAAGTTTATATATTTTTCGCCAACCAATTGCATGGGGTAGTATTCTGCTACGTTAATGTGTGCAACAACATTCATTGGACTGTTATACATGCAATGTTATTAAAAATTTTCCGCATTATTATGACTTGAGTCTTTCAGTTTAAACTGTAATTTTTAACTTTTTTAGATTGCTCAATTTCAACAATGGTACTGTAGATATTTACATATTATATTGGCAATCTGTGAACGAATAATCCAATGCTGCTATTATTGATACCGTCGACGTTTTATTTCAAAAATATTTTTTTTCAAATTTAATTCCGAAGAATCAAATAATTTGTTAATTTCATTAAAAAATTATTTTGCAGGCTAAGCTGACCATCTTGCTACGATTGTTTTATCAACATTTTGTTTCATTTTTCAAAGAGTTCTAATCGATGCTAAATGCACTGGTTTGCACCAACAAAGCATATTGTATTAGAATACATTAAAAATAATTGACTTATTTTAAAATTTGTTTCTGAATATTTAAAAATTTTTCTACAACCTGATATATTCTTCATATATTTTTAATTAGCCAAACATGCAATGTACGTCTACTTATCACCCTGGTGATGATGGGTCTAGCTTCAAGCAGCATACGAACATAGAAGCATACTGAAGCGGTTACACAGGCCAGTGGTGCTTTCAATTGATGCTTGTAATGCAATGTAGAATAGAAATTAGATGTACAAACTTAAATTAAGACTAGGATTAGACTAGTGATTGATTAAAAGTGATCTGTCACTTTTGAAAGTATTGCATGTCTAACCAACCAAGAAAATTAGCGATGTGATGATCACGAAGAAATTGTTCGTGTTCGATTTCATTTGTGATTGATGTGCAGAGCGCGTGGTCTATCCACTCTTTATTTGTGATTACCCTATGACATTACTAAAAGTGATTTGCATAGCAATTTAAAAGGCCTCAATAAGCGTTGTGCGAAAGATTGGTCAATTATCAATTATCGATAATGAACAAAAAACAAGAAAATATTTTTAATAATAAAGTCAATTTTACTTAAAACAACTTCGGAGAAAAATGAGTTCATGAAATGTTTCTGGATTCAGACTTTCCCGACGCGTAGTAATTATATTTCCGGCGTCGGACCACTGGGCACCGCAGGAGCCGAGTTTCCGAGAAGTCCTTGCGCTTTTTCATAAATTTTTACGCAATGTAAGAAAATGTTATTAAACTTTTTGCTTGTTTTCGGCACTTTTATTAGCTATACACTAATTGATAATTGATTCGGTTAGTTAAAAATGTTTGGTCGGCGTCAATTAATAATATTTCGGTCAATTATCAATCAATTAATCGCACAGCCTTAATTCACACAAGAACAATGTTTGAAAGACACAATGAATACTTGATTCTAAACCAAATATTAATAGACTCAAAGGCAGGTCCATAGTCGAACCCCCTACATTTTCTTACAAAAACATTACGCATGTGTCACAAATCGGCTGGTGTAATCACTCTAATGTGTTTGGTAAGTTTTCCGCACAACAACAATTTGTAATTGATTTCTTAACCAATCACCTAGTCTAACCGCGGCCTTAGACGTAAAATTCTTCGAAATGTGACAGATCACATTCTAACATATCACTAGTTTAATTGTGACCTAATGCAACTGTTTGCTTAGCATTATATACATTAAAGAAACACCTAATAAACATGGTACCCACAAGCAATGGCGCTGTTCGTCATATCTGTCAAGTTGTTTTGAGTTAAAAATGTATATTGTGAAACCCTAAAACAGAGAGTTATAAATTACAAAAGCACAGGTATTTTAGTGGTTATTTTTTTTAGTTGCTGAATAATGGCGTTTGTAAAAATGTGTGTAAATCTGTATAGATTGCGTAGTATAGTTATAATAACAATTAGTTTAGATGCAAAGATGAGATTGAAGCTGTCAAGCCTTCTTTCAATACACATCAGCTTAAACGCTCTGGCACGATGCCATTTAAATGTGATAAATGTGATTATGAATGCCTACGCCGGTACAATCTAAAAGAACATCAATTTAAGCACTCCGGTTTGATGCCCTTTACATGTGATAAGTGCGATTATAAATGTTCACGGCTTTATTCTCTTAAATTACATAAACGTAGGCACTCTGGTTTAAAGCCTTACAAATGCGATAAGTGTGACTATACATGCTCAGAGTTTAGTTCTTTCAACAGTCATCAGTTTAAGCACTCAGGCACGATGCCTTTTAAGTGTAATAAATGTGATTATGAATGTTCAGTACGAAGTAGACTTCGAAGTCATCAACGTATTCACTCAAATTTAAAGCCATTTCACTGTGAAAAATGTGATTACGAATGTTCAAGACGTCATAGACTTAAGATTCATCAACTTAGACATTCTAGAGTAAAGCCGTTTAAATGTGATAAATGTGAATATGAATGTTCACGAAGAGATCAACTCAAACTGCATCAATTTAATCACGCTAGTAAAAAGCCATTTCAATGTGATAAATGCGAATATGAGTGTTCCCGGCTTCCTTCTCTTAAATCACATCAGCTTACACATTCTGGTTTGAAACCGTTTAAATGTGATACATGTGATTATGAATGTTCACATCTTAGTTCACTAAAAGCACATCAGTTTAAACATTCTGGATCTGGATCAAAGCCATATAAATGCGATCAATGCAATTTTGAATGTCCAACTAGTGGTGGTCTAAGAACACATCAGGTCCACCATTCTAACGAAAAACCATTCAAATGTGATAAATGTGAATTTGCATGTTCACTAAAGGGAAATCTTAATCATCATCATCGATTTAAGCACTCTGGTTTAAAACCATATAAATGTGATAACTGTGATTATGAATGTGCAACCGCTGGTCAAATGAAAGTTCATCAGTTAGTTCACTCTGGCCTAAAACCACATAAATGTGATAGATGTGATTTTGCCTGCTCATCACTTGGAAATCTTAAAAGACATCAACGGATACACTCTGAATTAAAGCAATTTAAATGTGATAAATGTGATTTTCAAACTTTACACCCTAGTTCTCTTAAAAGTCATCAACGTATACACTCTGGATTAAAGCCTTATAAATGTGATAAATGTGATTTTGAAACTTTACACCCTAGTTCTCTGAAATCACATCAGTTTAGACACTCTGGCTTTATGCCTTTTAAATGTAATGAATGTGATTATAAGTCTTTATACCGGAGTTCTCTCAAATCACATCAGCGTAGACACTCTGGATTAAAGCCTTTTACGTGTGACAAATGTGATTATCAATTTGCACAGCTTGGTGACCTTAAAAGACATCAGCGTAGACACTTTGGGTTGAAGCCATTCACATGCGATAAATGTGATTATGAATGTGCAAGACCTGATTCCCTGAAAAAACACCAGTCTAAGCATTTATAGAAGTTATCTATTCGTTCACTACAACAAGTGGATGTGTTTTTTCTATACTGTTAAAATAAAAATATGAAAAATGTTGTCATTAATATCCTATGTATTTTCAACTAATTGTAATATAATTTTTAAAGTAATCAAGTGCAATTAGAACCAGTTTATTGAAATATTTTCAGAGGATGTTCGATTTTTTACAAGCACAGTTTGTTTTTGTATTATTATCAATTATAGGCGTAATGCTTTGCTATGATTTTGAATAATCAGTTTAAACCTAATCTAAGGCACAGCTGAAAAATGTGTTTTCATATCAATCTTGTCGTATTGTATTGTACCTATGGATACCCAAATCGAGATTTACAATTTCATCTATATTACAGATGAGCAGGTTTATTAGATAAATGATTGACAATATACAAAACATACATACAAATACATACAATAGAATAAACACTGTATACAATAAATATACCAGTCCAGGGATAAATTGCTATAAGGATTTAAAGAACATGATATTGCATAATTATTTTTATAGAATTTCTATCCTAGCCATGCTTTCCGTTGGATCTATTTTTGCTTACGGAANGTGACCTTAAAAGACATCAGCGTAGACACTTTGGGTTGAAGCCATTCACATGCGATAAATGTGATTATGAATGTGCAAGACCTGATTCCCTGAAAAAACACCAGTCTAAGCATTTATAGAAGTTATCTATTCGTTCACTACAACAAGTGGATGTGTTTTTTCTATACTGTTAAAATAAAAATATGAAAAATGTTGTCATTAATATCCTATGTATTTTCAACTAATTGTAATATAATTTTTAAAGTAATCAAGTGCAATTAGAACCAGTTTATTGAAATATTTTCAGAGGATGTTCGATTTTTTACAAGCACAGTTTGTTTTTGTATTATTATCAATTATAGGCGTAATGCTTTGCTATGATTTTGAATAATCAGTTTAAACCTAATCTAAGGCACAGCTGAAAAATGTGTTTTCATATCAATCTTGTCGTATTGTATTGTACCTATGGATACCCAAATCGAGATTTACAATTTCATCTATATTACAGATGAGCAGGTTTATTAGATAAATGATTGACAATATACAAAACATACATACAAATACATACAATAGAATAAACACTGTATACAATAAATATACCAGTCCAGGGATAAATTGCTATAAGGATTTAAAGAACATGATATTGCATAATTATTTTTATAGAATTTCTATCCTAGCCATGCTTTCCGTTGGATCTATTTTTGCTTACGGAACGTTTAAATGGGCTTTCTAAAGGCTTGCAATTTTTCAATGTTTATTATCTATTTTGATAATGAATGATTGTTCAAAACTTTTTTCTATATTTAACGCAGGTGAAGTGATTGATATAGAATTCTGCTCATGAAAAAAAACCAGGCATTGAAATAATAGTAAGGCGGTAATATTTGAATTGTTAAAAATCTTTTTCAAAATGATTAACTGTCTTGGGAAAAGGATAGACCTAGAAATAAAGTGCTTTTTTCTGGAAGCATTTTCCTTTGAATCACTAAAATAGGAGCCTGCGGGAAGTCTTCCAATTAATATATGTGCATCAAATTACCATTCAAAGCCTGAATAAACTTAGTATTTCCTTTGCCAATTAGCAATAGAATATTAACAAAATATTTTGAAACCTGATTGCATGGGATATCAATACTTTATCAAGCTAAAACTTCATTCACAATTCATAATGAAATGGACATTATCTTCTCAACTGGTTAAACAAACATTTGTACATTTAAGTTATATAAAAAAAACAAATAAAAAAACTCCAAAACATTTTTTCATATTTAGGAGTAGTGAGTTATATCATAAATTAGATCGACTTTTTCTTTAAGATAGGATGTTCTTTATTCATATAATATTTTAAATTACTGCAGTGGTTATCTGATTACCATGAAGAAAGATAACAAATAAAAATAATATTTTCTAAAAAAATAAAAACACTACAAAATCTGTTCTGTTCAGGATTTGAAAATTAATTGCATGTTGTTGCATAATCTTTATAGTAAAATTTGAATCCAAGCCATGATTTACCCAAAATGAATTTTTCTTTAAAGAAATGTGTTCAATTTTCTTTTTACCTAACTGCACTCTTAAAATACAAGGATTTTGAAGCTCAACTATTTTAACAAAAAGGTGTTATTCCTTTCAATGAAGCAACATCGGTTTTTCACATGTTATACTGCTGAATTTTCAGTAGATTTTACATGTGTGTATAAACCAGAATTCCTGCATGAATTGAAATTTAATTATAATGGTCAATTGCATAACTATAAGGAAACTTTAAACAAGTAATTTTATTTGTTTGAACTAACAGCAATTAACTACTTGGTCTTGGGGGAATATTATATACTAATATCTATAACATCTATAGAATTAAAAATCCAATCAAATTCGTTTTTGATTTTAGTTTTGAATCAGCAATTGAGTTGCTGATTATAATCTTCAAAGTGATTGAAAAACACAATTCCTATTAAACAATTTGCGGTGCATCAAAATGATGCTCGTCTGAATGCAATTTATCAAAAGATAGTTGTCTGTAAGCACCTTTAATCATTTTAATTTCATTTGGTAGTCAATTCCAATTGCGTATTGCAACATTAATAAAAGACTGTTGCTCGATTTTTTTAAGTAATTTAATGTTAGTAAAGTGATTAGTTCTTATATTGCGCTTTTGACAAAAGTTTGGAAATGATATTGAATTATGAGGAGGTAATTGATTTATTATTTAAAAAACTTGATCAAAATATTAGAAACAAAAAATTGATTTGGAAACAGCATGGATGACACAATTTAATTTCTAGTTTTGGAGGAGTTTTTCTGACAAAAATTTGATGCCCATTTTAATTGTATTGTAATTTTTTTACTAATGATTAATTGAAATTTGAAAAATGTGTATTTAAATAATTAAGATGACTCATGACTAAATCATGAAATTATTGAATCATATTAGCAGGGGGTAAATGTTCAGGTACGTGTGATATTGTTTTTATACTAATTACCATGCGTTGTAAAATTTATTCTACTTGCAGCTTGTATGTTAATTTTCAGTCAATAGTTATGCCTAGATAGTTGAAAGATTCTTTACGGGAAATTGAGGCGTCGTTAAAAGTAAGTGAAAAATTTGATAGTAATACACTTTTTCCCTGGGAATTTAGAATGCAACATTCAGTTTTTTCAGTTAGTGTTTAATTTGTGCATGTTAAAATATCTACACAATTTTTTACCATTTTGTTTTACATCATTTATTGCTTGATTTAAGGAAGTATTTACACTAAAAATGCATGTATCATCCGTGTATTGTATCAATTGAACTAATATATGCATTTTCAAACAATTTGGAAAGTTGTGTTGTTTTAAGGATTCATTGAAGATGAAATTGAGATGTTCAGCAAATATAGAGGCAGTTGCTTTTAATATCCAGGAAGGATGTTACCAATAGATTTATTAGGCTTTAGTTTATGAATTGCTTCAAAATGAATTGGGATGTTTATTTATTAATGTTTGGTGATTGATATTTGATATAGGGTCCTTTAAATTTTGCCAAGTAAACAAATATTTCGTTTAGCACATTAGTAATATCAAAATCATTTGTAAATGAGTTCCCACCCGAGTCTTTAATCTCTTCAATGGTTGTAAATTTAGACTTTCAAGTGTTAGCAATTTCATGAATGAGCTTTGGTTTGGTAAATTTTTGAATTCATTTTTAATATATTTATTGAAATATTTACGATTTGCTAAATTGCTTGCTTTTTTTTAAGCTAAGAAATTTTTGCAAGATTTCGTCAATGAGAAATTCTTAAAAGCGTTGTTCTTTTCAATAATCAAATTGTTGCATAAATCAGTTAACCAAGATTTAGATTTGTTTTATTTAGAGGAAGAATTCTTAAAATTTTTGTTAAGTAAGATCTTCTTTCCTGACAGAAAATATTAAGGTGTTTTTTAAAGATTGATATAAAATTTTCCATCATTTGATATTAAATTTGCCCAAGCTTTCAAAAGTTTGGTTGAAAATGCTTACTATATCCTTTTATTCTTATATGGCTTATTATCATACTAAATTTCTTCAATGTTCACAGATAACGCGTTGGTTTTTACAATACTTCTATGAAAAAAATTCAATTTTTAACTAGATTTCTCTAATTGCTTAAAATAAGAACAATTCAGTCCACTATCAACTAAGTTAATTAATAACATGTAAGATTTAAGAGTGTTTGTAGACATCTCCTGAGTATAATAATTGTTATATTTCCCTACGAATTTGGATCCAAAACCATAGGTTAGCCTAAGGGTAGCAATCCAGCTATTTGTTGACATTTGTTGTAAGTGTTATAGAATTTGTAGGACAAGCCAAATAGGAGAAAAACTTCTATCCCTAAACTTAACCTAAGAGCACATTTTCGTAAACAGGATACTGGTTGAATGAATGATGAATAGGATAATAGCTGGCATCCAGTTTTCCAGAATCCCAATAATTGAATTTGGGTAACCTGAGTACTACTCATGTGCTCAAACATTTAG